>JAQFVV010007820.1:0-56590 GCA_028023455.1 Epiperipatus broadwayi
GATATACTTAGCTATAATTTAATTGTTTATAATAAATCGCTTAAAAAAGTGATTTAAAGTAATTTATGTTATTAGTAGAAAATAAAGGGATAAAGTTTTATATATAATATTTCAATGTAGTAATGATGCATAGTATATGAAAGTTAGGAAAATCTCGTATATATATGCCTAACTTGTAATATTAAATTTTATAAATTAATGTTAGTTAGTGCTTTTAAAAGACAAAGCAAAATTAAAAATATATATTTGCTGGCACAGCATTTATATTTAATAAATGAATTATAAATATTTTAATTTTATTAGTATTCTGATGATATAAGATTAATATTTGATTTAATAATATCAAATTATTATTTATAATGTTATAAGATATTATTTAAATTAAAAATAAAGATTTTAAAAATTAAATTATTAATATATTTTAGATTATTACAATGATAATGTAGCTTATTGTGAAAATAGACAATTATAATAATTATGATAAATATTTATTATTCGATGAGTTTATAAAAGTTATTTTGAAAAAAATGATATAAAAATTTATAGAATATTATATTGGTTATCATGAAATAAAAATAAAGATAATTGATATAATTATTAATTCAGATTTTAAAATACTGTTTAAAAACATAATCTAATAAAAATAGACTTAATTTGTTTATAAAAATAATCTTATAAAAGTTAAAAGTGAAATAAAGTAAGAAAGAATATTTTAAAAATGTTTAATGGATTTAAATAAATGATAAAGATTAATTTAAGAATTTAATAATGTGATAAATAATAAATATTAAATAAGTCATTATTTATTTTATTTCTGTCTTGTTGGTAAAATATGTAAATAAGCTAGCAAGTTGATTGTTTAACTCACCAATCAAGAGGGAGTTTTCTTCCGGTATAAAACCAAGGTTCAATTGTTCGAAGGGGGACTTGTGATTGAAATTCTTAAAGTAAAGTGTGCTATTAAAAATAGCTAAGTAATTATAGACGCTCTCAAAATCGTTTTAAAATTATAAGAGAGTAGTTTTTAAAATAATTTATAAAAGTTACCGATAAATATGCAGTGTTAATTTATTATAATTTCCTATTGATCGTTTTTTCTATTGAAGCTCAATTTACTATCAAATGGTCATGGAAACATCGAATAAGGATAAAATGTATTGGAGACTTTATATTAAAAATTTAACAAACGCTGGATTGACTGGGAGAGTTATTGGATGCATAAAAGTAATACGTTGGACCTTGTATAAATTTAAAAGCTGATCGTAATTAATTTGTATAAAACAGATATTTAAAAGAATGAGAAATACTTCTTTATGAAGAAAGTATTTGTGAATTGTAAATCTAAGTATATAACTTATAAAGATGGTAAATAATAATGATTACCTAAATACTTGCCTTGTTAAGTCTTTATGGTTTAAAAGACTACATTTTTGATAGTTTTAAAAGGCAAATAAATTGGAGATTTAATAAGTAAAGAAATACTTATAAGTAAAATTATGATATTATTAAAGTCTGAACGCTGGTCGTACAGAAGAATCTAAAATTAATCTTACCTAAATATTCATTAAGGAATGCGCAAATAAATTACATGTGGATATCCAAGTAAAGTTAAAATAATTAAATAAGAACTTTATAAATTATAGACTAATGTTAAAAATAATAACTTTTAAATAATATTTTTTCATCTTTAAAAGAAATGAATCTGGATTCCATAAACTATTTTAATTATTATTTTATTCTTATGGTGGAACTGACTCTTATTTTTATTTTATTTTTTAAAAAAAGAACGTTTCATTTTTTTCTATAGAAACTTTTAAAAACACATGATGTAACTGAAAAGAAGTAATGTTTGGTGAAAATTTATACCTAGGAAAAAGAACAATATAGTGAAAGAAGACACCGTTGGATGTTATGTAATATGTTTTATTTATTAACTAACATAAATATTTAATTAATTATTAATTTATTGAAAGATAGGAAAGGTATATTACATTTTTTTAAAGTAATAACTAAATATTAATATAATTTTATTCATAAAGTTTATTTTATAATTACACAACACGTAATATTTTAAAGAATAATTGTTGAGTGTAAATGTGAAATTATTTTGTAAAACTGAAATCTTGGAGGACATCGCTGTGACGGACTGTACATTGAAGTATCATTTATGGTAAAATTGTGTAAATAATGACATAACAATTTGATGCATTTACTATGTTTTCTTTAGATCAACCAAATACATGATTATTGAATGAATGTATTAATATTTAAATAATATACATACGACAAGATTAATAATAGCAGTTTTATTTTAATGATGCGATACTCTTAAATTGATGATGCAAATTTAGTACAACGTAATATGAGAACCGTAAAATAATTATATGGTCTGTTTCGTGAATAAATTTTAATGTTTTTCTGTTACAATATTAGGAATTAGATTTATTATTATTGTAAGTTATTTATTTTCCTTTTCAAGTTAGTAAGAGATATATAAAAATCTATATTTTATTCTTTATTTTTTATTAGATAAGTTAAGTTAATTTTTCATAGAAATTTATATTTTGATTGAAGGCTTATTGTATATAGAGGATGAGGTATAAGAGAGTTTGGATCGTTATTATTTTTGTTTTAAAATTGGTCATTTGTTTTTCTGAAATTAAATAAGGTTAAAATGACTTTTGGTAGATAGAAGTTTATTAGGAAGGAATAAGAATAACAAGTAAAAAAGAGTAATAATTTAAAATAGAAAAGAATCATAGAATTTTATTTAATAGAATACTTTATGAAAATTTGAAATTGTTGAATAGTTTAAAATATTATTTTAAAAGAATATATACGTATTGGTATATTTTGATAAGACATGTAGTATAACATTATATCGAATGAAAATAAATAGTTATAATATAATAATTGTTATTATATTATAAAGTTATATCAGTTTATACATTGATTAATATTTTGATAAATACTGATAGTAAATGTAATACATCATAGTACATTACAATATAAATTAGCAGTAAGACTTAAGTGAAATAGCATATTTTAATTATTAAAGTCTGTTTATTTATTAATATATGCTACATGAATGATATTTCATGACAAAACCTTTCGTATTAATTTGATGACAAATGATTTTTTATTAAATTTAAAAGTCATAAACTTAATTAAATTATTGATAGAACATTTAAAAAATGTATAAATTATTCATTTAAGTATACAAAATATAATATAAAAAAACTTTGTATTATCATTTTTTCTTATTTTTGTTTATTTTCTTTAGTTCCATTTGTAAATGTAAATATTGTAAATAAGTTTATTTGTTAAAGTTGATGTAAATAAATTTGTTTAAATTGTTTAAAAGTGTGTCGAATTCATTATTTTACACCACAGTATTTGACAACAGATAATTTGAATGTACATAATATTTGCATAATATAAATTTATTATTTTATTATTGGAGAAAGAACAATAATACTTTAATATAATTAATAGAAATTGATTGACATTAACATATAATAATAAGGATGGTCAGAAAAGTAAATATAATGCACTATATAAGAGTATAATATTATTTATTAAGCCACAGATTGTTAAATTATAAGATTTTGGTCTATTTTAAAATTAAGATATGGAAATGAAAGACATGTATATGATTTACTTATTTTCTTAATGACTAATAATATAAGAATATATAGGATTAAGCTATACATTAAAGATTAATTATTGTTAAAGTATTGTTATTAGAATAAGTTAGGTGTATTTAGGTTTGATATTAAATCCCTTTATCATTCTATCTACACACGAATTATTATTACTTTTAAGATAAATTAGAAGAACTGGAGGATCGTTAATTATATTTCCTTTAATTAAAGATTGAGATTTATTTATCTTCATTATTAAAGATAGTTCATTTATAAAAAAGTCATAAAAATGCTGTAGAGTTAGTAATGAGATAATAAAGAGGTAATAGTATTCTTATGCCATTGAGATAGTGTCTTGAGACAGACATTTGCCTCAAATGTGTCACAATTACCAATTGTAACTTCACTTCACAGTCTCATGATTTTAGTAAATATTTATTTAATTAGTACATAATATTGAACTATATTAATTTTTGATAAGTTTATAATAAATCTGATAAGTTATAATATTAATAAAATATATTAAAGATATTGTATATATTTAGCTAAGTATAATGATTTAATTGAGTTAGTTTATATTGTAAATTATATCATATAATATAGAAGAGGCAATAATATATATATATATATATATATATATATAATATATATATATATATTGTAAGGGGTAGTATATGACCAGAATTAATTACAAACAGACAAATAAAATCCCTGACGTACTCTTCAAGCTTGGTTTAGCTGAGTGTCAACCTTATTTATAATAAATTTAAAAACTTATATTATAAATATGACATGAACAAACTGCCACCTTCAAGCAGAGTGGATAATACTATTGATAGCAGATATGTCAATAATACCAATGATCAGACCGAGCTATGCAACGCAAAACACAACCACATTTCCAGATCATGGCCAACCTCGACTGCTAGATTTAAACTCCTACTAACCAAACACTTTATTTATTTTGGAGTAAATTACAGGTCTAAAATTAACATGTTTGGAAAGTAGTCCCATAATCCAGTGCTTACAAAATCTCTTAATTAACTCAGTCTATTTTTTAATTCAATAACAAGTTATTTATTAACTAGTGGCAAAAATAATTGACCGACAAAATAAAGCTTTAAGTTTATAAGACAGTTTATTTTAATTAACACTAATTATTAAAGTTTTAAACTACTTTACATATTTTTAAATTAACAATTAAGGTACTTATATATGACCATGCACGCACACTTTCAATACACATGAAAATATAATCTAACAATGTTAAATGACAAAGTATTAAATAGTATGATAAATATTAAATATAAGGCATTCAAACCAACATGCACATCAATAGTTCTTTATGAGTCGCTAGAATTATTTCACTGCTGACTCTGGAGGCTTTATGGATGGCAATGACTACTTTGAATTTATAAATGGAAATAAAAATATCATTAAATACCAAGGTTTTTAAAGCGTGGATATTTTGGTTGTTTGCTTCCTGTATTTCCAGTGTATTTCTGAATTGTTTTATTACCTGCCAGCTGGTTTTACACTTCTGTGGAGGATTTCTGTTGATTGATGATCCTGGTTGCTTCTTTCATTAAGGTTGAGGATGGTTATTTATTTTGTGGCACTATTATTATTAAAACAGTAGATACTCAGGTGGCTCTCACTTATTGGGTGGATGTTACTTTATCTCAGGCAGAGTACTGGTATTTGGACAAAGTCTGAAGTTCATCATATGTTCTGATGAAGCTATTAACTCTAAATGACTGATTGATGAATTGAACTCATAAATTGACAGATCAAAATTAAAACTGAACTGCTCGATAAAAATTGACTGATATCCTCAAGCTATATCCGTTGTCAAAGTTCGTTCCTTGTTCTATTTGCATTCCTTTGAGATAAGCTTTTAATCCTGATGTTGGAGATATCAATTAGCAGCCATTCAATGTGTTGTTTTACATTTTTGATTAGTAGCCATTGCTGTGTTTTTAAATATAATTTTCTTTTATTTCATTCTAACATGCACATATTTATGCATTTTTTTTATAATCGCACATATATATTTTATTAACAAGCATTCATCATTTGTGCACATGTATATTTTAATCCAAACTCAACACTAGTATTAAGATTACCTTTTTTCTTTAACTTAAATAAAAAAAAGATTTATATTTTTAATCTTTAAGTTATATTTCAACTAATAATAATAAACTCTTTACTTATTTTTTATAAAATTTTTAGTTTGACTTTTCTAAAGCAAACCTCCCTCCCCTCTTTTAATTAATTAATTGTAACTTTTATTTCAAAAATTTTTTTTGAACTTTAAATTTATGTTTTCGACAACAAACTGCAATAAAAAAACTCTTAAAGTTTTACATACTATTTTTTTTTATGAATAATTTTTTATTTCAATAATTTTAGACAAAATTATTATGTGCCAGCACAATGTTGGTACATTATACCACCCTCTGTTTGAAAGTAAAATGCATCATTTTTAACCATTTTATCTCTGATAACTTTAATTATTAATTCTAAATATTTCTTATATTTCTAAGTTTGCTTTTTAATATCTTTCATTTTACATGCAAAGGGCAATCTTCAATTATACTTTACTTCTTTCTATGCTGGCAACATTGCTTACAATGATATGAGTTCTGGATAGTGACCACGAGGGCAGCATCCTTTTGTGATATGGAGATCTTTTGGAAATGAGACAGATGCAGATTCACTGGCTTATACCAATTGGCATGTATGAAAACAAAGCTTTGGGTGCTGGTTCTCTTGACTAGACTTTGATAACAAAAAGGTCACTTTGAATGGCAGGATTCATCAACTGTTCATTTTGTCTTACACTTTGGAAACCAGTTACAAGATATGGGGATTCTCCCCTGAAAAAGTGATTTGTGGCTAACACTGGTTGTTCCCAGTGCACATTTTAAAAGAGGAATGATTCCTGATAAGTGCATTACTGGTGCTAAATTTTATCCAGTCAGCAGCTTTAATTTATCCTTGTCTTAAACTTATTTCAATACTACCCTCATTCTCTTTAATTTCAAACCCTTATACATTTCTAATATTACTTAGATTGATTCTCATTTACATATTTCAACCTTACCATATTATTTTAAATTCATACAAACAATATTTTAAACATTTATTTATATTAATCTTACAATATTATTTTAAAACATTATAAACACTATTTTACATATTTATTTATATTAACCTACTCTTACAATATTACTTGCAAACTATTATGAACATTATTTTAAATATTTATTTATATTAGTCTTGTGATATTATTTTTAAACCATTACTTTAACTTCTTTATTTAATGTGTGTGTATTCAGAAAACTATTTTATTTTATTGCTCTTTATTATTATACAAATACTTTTATTTATTTTATTTGGCTTGATTACTTTAAATAATTTATTTACTTCATTTTATTAACTTGTGTGTATTCCAAAAAAAAAAAAAAACACTTTATTTTATTATGATCCATTCTTTATTATTTTACTACAGATAGATTATACTTATTTACTTAACTTGATTAAATTCTACATATTTCCATTATTTTATTCATTTATTTAATCATACAAACATTACTTTTAAATCATTAATTTGAAATATTTATTTATGAACATTTTTTTTAATTACTATGTGCATGACAAAAAAATTATTTATGAAGCCTTCATTATTATTATTTCTTTCAAACATTTCATTTATTATTATTCATTTGTTCTAAATTGAAGTTTCAGATTTAAATTTCTCAGATGTATTTACATTAGAATAATCATATCCATGCTCATTGTCCATTTCTGGTACTTTGTTTCTTTCCTTTACTATTTCACCTGATTACTAACTTTTAAACTATGTCAGGAAGTTCCTTCTTTCTTTCTACTAATTCATTAACATAAGTTATATTTCATATCCTCAAGTCTATCCCTCAATTAAAATTTGTTGCTTTATCTCTTTCCCATTATGTTCTATTTTCTGCTTTATAAATTAGAAAACCTTTAAGCTTTGCAGACCCCCATTGTTTTCTTAACCGTGAATATTTTTTCTCCACTTTCTTTTTGTTTTAAATCTCTGTTTAAAACAAACATGAACTTTTGCTTTAAAGTTTTTAAATTTTTGTGAAACTTTTCTACGCTGTTTTCTACCTTGAACTTATGTCTCTTTTCTATTTCTTGATCAATATTTTCTAGCACACTTTCTGTTTTAGCACTATACTTTTCTGCTTTAATTTATAACTTTTTCATGACCTCAACTTCTTTACTTTCTTTGACAAAATCTTCTTCTATGATCTTTTGATTTATCTCTACCTTTCCTGTAATTTCACATCTTATTTACACTCTGAGTTCCTTCATTTCTCTAATCATTTAATCTTTGAACTCTTGCTGACTCTTCTTGAATTCCTGACACAATTCTTCTTTGAGCTCTTGTTGACTTTGTTTGAATTCAAGACTCATCTCTTCTATCAATTCTGCTTTAAATTCTCACTTTTTTTATCATTTTCATCATCATTTAAATCATCTGCGTCTCAGGTATTTCTTTTTCTTTTTCCATTTTAAAAACAATATTTAAATACGAGCTGTTTATTATTTTTACATGGAACATATGACTGTCTCCACTCCCTTGCCTTTTTTCTCTACCCATTCCTAATCCTTTAACTCTGCCCAAAACATCTAACTGTTTCTGATTTAACAGAATGATTTATTTTAACTAGCATAAATGTCAAAATCTCTTTTCATTTAAAGAAAAAAATGCTTTGGTCTTTTTTTTTTTTTTAATTAAACCACTTTAAAATACGTAATTTAGCTTTTCTATAAAATGTTTATTTTCATAAAGAAACAAAGTATTTAATTACTGTTGTTTCTTAGGTTCGCCCCAACATTGGGAAAAGCCATTTGTACCGGGTTCAATCTGTTGTCAATACCATTCACTCTGCAAGCTTGGTTTAGCTGGGTGTCAACTTTATTTATAATAAATTTAAAAACTTATATTATAAATATGACATGAACAAACTGCCACCTTCAATCAGAGTGAAGAATACTATTGATAGCAGATCTGTCAATAATAACAATGATCAGACCGATGCAATTCATAACATGATCACATTTCCAGATCATGGCCCACCTCGACTGCTAGATTCAACCCCCTACTATCCAAACACTTTATTTGTTTCAAATTAAACCCAGGGTGCCAGCTAGTCTAAAACTAACATGTTAAGACAGTAGGCCCATAATCTAGTGCTCGAAAAATCCCTTAAATAGCTCAGTCTACTTTTTAATTCAATAACAAGTTATTCCTTAACTAGTGGCAAAAAGAATTGACTGACAAAATACAGCTTTAAGTTTAAAAGACAGTTTATTTTAATTAACACTAATTATTAAAGTTTTAAACTTCTTTAGATATTTTTAAATTAACATAAACATTTAAGGTACTTATATATGACCACACACACACATTTTAAATACACATGAAAATATAATCTAACAATGGTAAATGACAAAGTATTAAATAGTATGATAAATATTAAATATAAGGCATTCAAACTAACACACACATCAATACATCATTATGTGTCAATAGAATTTTTTTACTACTGACTCTGGAGGCTTTATGGATGGCAATGACTACTTTGAATTTATAAATGGAAATAAGAATGTTATTAAATACCTAGGTTTTTGGAATGTGGAGATTTTTGTTGTTTGCTTCCTGTGTTTCCCGTGTGTTTCTGAATTATTTTATTACCAGCTGGCATCTTTTACACTTCTTCAGAGGATTCATATTGCCTGACGATCCTGGTTCCTTGTTTTATTAAGGTTGAGGATGGTTATTTATTTCATGGCACTATTATTATTAAAAGAGTAGATACTCAGGCAGCTCTCATTTATTGGGTGGCTGTTACTTCATCTCATGCAGAGTACTGGTACTTGGACAAGATTTAAAGTTCATCATATGTTTTAATGAACCTATTAACACTGCATGACTGATTGACAAATTGAATGCATAGATTGACTGATCAAAACTAAAATGGAACTGCTTGATAAAAATGACTGTTTATACATAAGATGTGTTGTCATTTTGATATCCTCCAGCTATATATGTTGTCAAAATTATTTCTTTTTTTAATTGCAATCTTTTGAGATAATCTTTTAATCCTGATGTTGGAGATATCAATTAGCAGCCATTCAATGTGTTGTTTTTACATTTTTGATTAGTAGCCATTGCTATGTTATTAAATATAATTTTCTTTTATTTCATTTTAACACGCACATATTTATGCAATTTTTTTATAATCACACATATATATTTTATTAACAAGCATTCACCATTTGTGCACATGTATATTTTAATCCAAACTCAACACTAGTTTTAAGATTACCTTTTTCTTTAACTTAAAAAAAAAGATTTATATTTTTAAACTTTATGTTATATTTCAACTAATAATAATAAACTCTTTACTTTTTTTATATAAAACTTTTAGTTTGACTTTTCTAAAGCAAACCTCCCTCCCCTTTTTAAATTCGTTAATTGTAACTTTTATTTCAAATGCTCTTTGACCTTTAAATTTACGTTTTCGACAACAATCTGCAATAAAAAAAAAAACTACTAAACTTTTACATACTATTTTTTTTTTATGAATAATTTTTTATTTCAATAATTTTAGAGAAAATTATTATGTGCCAACACAATGTTGGTACAACATATATATATATATGTGTGTGTGTGTATGTGTGTGTAACAGTAAGTTGAGTAAAATGAAAAAAATGCAATTTGTAAAAATAATTAAATATTATCATAACATTATTTATTACTTTATTTATGGTAAATTAAAAACATTACATATTACTATTATTTTTTAATATATATTACAAATGTAAACTTTTAATAGTTTTAATACATAAGATAATTGGAATTTTATTTTGCATTTGAGAAAGTTGAAAGAATATATATGTATAAGGATGTGGGTTTTATTATTATTTACCTTTGATAAGTCAGCCTTGATAGGTAATCATTAAAAGTGAATTTTTAAATTTATCTTGTTTATTGTCCTTGGTGTCATATTGATGTTTTAAACAACTTACTTGAGACACAATTTTCACAATAACTCCAGTTTAATCATATTAAAAAAAAATATTTAGGTTTTCATAAACTAGAAAAAAGTAAGAAAAACAATAAGCCTAAAACAAATTGTGATTACCATTTAAAAATAAGAAAAAAAAAATTTCACAATCCAAAATAATTATTACTTTATTTTTTATGTAAAGTTTAAATTACATGTTCATTGATAATTGTATTGTATTCTTCACAAAATTATCTTTCAAATTATATATAATACTTCTTACTTGAGATAATCATAGCTTAAAAATATCTAAAACATTTTGTACCCCAAATGATAACAAATCTTTAAATGTCTATAAAATATATTCACCCTGGTAAATGATATAAAACATCTTATCCATAAGATGAATATGCATTTGGCATCACAGTAATTGGATTCTTGTTTATGTAAAACTAGAAATTGTAGGCTACTGTCTGTATCAATGATAAAATGAATTTTGTCTATATATATATATATATATATATATATATATATATATATATATATATGTTAATTCTAATGTTTTCATGGATGAAAGATGTCATATTATTATTACTATTTGCGGGATATTCTGTGTAGAGAAAAAGCTAAATGCTGACGTTTCAGTACAATATCAAGTACCTTCCTCAGAGCATCCTCTTTCTCAAATCATAAGAGGATGCTCTGAGGAAGGTACTTGATATTGTACTGAAACGTCAGCATTTAGCTTTTTCACTACACGGAATATCCCGCAAATAGTAATATATATATATATATATATATACAGTTATATATATATATATATATATATATATATATATATATATATATATATATATTACTGTATTTATATACATAGAAGACTGATTATAACTAACTACCTATTAAATAATGCAATTGATTTAATGAAAACCTAAGTGAATAATGAAAATACCATAAACTGATTAGAGGAAATGTTTTATTTGTATTTTATAAAGGCATATGAATATTTAGCATTTATTCTAGAATATTTTGATTATTATATGTATTTAATTTGATATTGTAAATATACAAAAACTAATTTGTGATATTAACATTTATATTCTAATCTTTATTTTTACATATATTTATAACTATTAGAAAAAATGGAGTTCTCCTTGTCATTCTATATTATCTTTTCTCTATCTTTCAGTTTTGCAATAGGTAAGTAATATTTTATTATTGTTAGTAAGTAAGTAGTAATATTATGAAATTTGTTTGTGACAGTGTAAATATGAATAAATAATTTGATCAGTTGATAGGATAGGCAAAATTATATGGTATTTAATTTGGTATTTTTTATATTATTTAAGTACATCGTTTTATTTATTTAAAAAAATATTTATTTTATACTTATGTAGAATGTACAATTGATGTTATTGGTTTTTTTTTTTATTTAAATGTAGTGTTTCATTTATAATAGTGTTAGATAGGTTTTTTTATTATTATTTTGAAAACAACTGTAACAATATATTGACTATTACATGATACTATTTTTTTTTGTTTTTTTTAATCACATTTTCTAATTTGTTAAACAATTCTATTACGAAATACATTTATGAGCCTTTTTGTAAATTAATGAATATTAATTAATTTCTACACTTTCAAAATGATTTTATAACTAACATTATTAATTCTATGTTTTCTAAATTGTAATAATCCAACTTTTAAATATATCTTTTAATAATAATATAATATTTGTTTAAACTTAAATTTTAATACATAAAACGTATAAATTTCATAATTATAATGATTATTAATTATAAAAATACACGAAATTGATATAATAAAATAGCAATAACATTTATGATTTAAACAATTTAGCAAATTAAATGGAGAACCAGAAAGTAAATTGCATTTATTTTTAAAAGCATGTGTGTGTGCCCATCTATTAACACATAATCCACTTATCCATTCATTTACCATTTTAGACAATAATTTTTTTTAAAATTTCATCATTAATAAATATAAAAATATTAACTTTTAATAGTTATAACTACTAATTTAAAATATCTTATACAGTTTTGACCATTATTTATTTTAATATAAATAGCACAATTTTAATTTAAAAAAAATCGACTAATATTTAATACTAAAAAACAATATATTTTAAGTTATCCTACAAAGTAAAAAACAGACTTATATTAAGTAATAAATATTTTTTTAAAAAAAATTAAAATTGAAGATTATTTACAACCATACAAGGTGTAGCAAAGTAGAAAAGCTATTTATATATATATATATATATATAATGTCCGTTAATTAAAACAAAATTGTAATTACAATAATAATAATAATAATAATAATAATAATAATAATAATAATAATAATAATAATAATAATAATAATAATAATAATAATAATAATAATAATAATAATAATAATAATAATAATAATAACAGTAACAAACTATTATAAACAACCCTTAAATTCGTAGAATTATTATTCTTGTTATTACTAAATATTAGTCTCTTAATAAATAAAATTAATTAGTAATCATTTTAATTGGTCATGCTGATGTATTTTTAATATAACTTCAATTATTTAGACGTTACACACTAATTTACATCTATAATCCTTATATAAAATAATTATAAAATAATCATAAAAACAGCAAATGGTCATATATATATATATATATAATCTTTTTTCATTAAAACAAAATTGTAATCATAATAATTATTTTATTATGATATATATATATATATATGGATCTTACCAATAGCTCTAAACAAGCTTTATTTTATAAGTGCCAAAAGAGAAACAATTCAAAATCTCTATTGTTAATTCCCTACCTCCAGGCCAATTGATTTCGAGCTTATGGCTCATCTCAGTGGAGGGCTGTATATATATATATATATATATATATATATATATATATATATATATATATATATATATATATATATATATATATATATATATATATATATATATATATATATATATATATAATGGTAATAATCTATTATATATTTTTTTTATTCCACAGAAGTGCATTCAGTTAATCCTTTAGCCTGCTGCAATTGCTCTTAAATTAATAAATAACAAAATGGAAACAAATGACATCAACTCAAATCCCATGAACTCCAAATTTTAATGTTAACAAATTGTCTATTAATTATATTCATTTTATTTCTATTTTAATAATAATAATAATAATAATAATAATAATAATAATAATAATAATAATAATAATAATAATAATAATAATAATAATAATAATAATAATAATCATCATCATCATCATCATAATAATAATAATAATAATAATAATAATAATAATAATAATAATAATAATAATAATAATAATAATAATAATAATAATAATAATAATAATAATAATAATAATAATAATAATAATAATAATAATAAACTTTTAATATCATGAAAATATTTTTTTCTCCTGCTCATAAGCTAGATGCTTGTCAAGAATATTGCACCATTGCCTACTTACAGTTGGACATTGTGGACAAATCACATTTTTAACTTGGTGCCATATGAAGAAATGTACAAATTCTAATAATAATCAATCCAGTAAAAATTCAAAAAGAATATTAATTATCCTCAAAAATAATTGTTCATTCCTGTTTTCTGCTTCTTTATTCAGACATGTAATATTCTTAAAATAAATCAAGATGTGTTTGTGAAAATATTTTTTATATATGTTCTGGCCATTGTATATAGTAGATATATTTCAGAAAATATGATATAAGTAATATTTGCATTTCCATCGGTCAAAATCATTAGTAGCAGACATTATGCAGTATAAATTCTTTATTTAGCACATTTACCACAAGACATATCATTCCTGAATTAATGTATTTTTTAAAAATTTTATACATTTTTTTTATCTTTTTAAATATATACTTTTTCATTAAATATTTTTATTTTACAGGTAAAAACAGCTATATCATTCCAACATTGATTAACTGATAATATATATATATATATATATATATATATATATATATATATATATATATATATATATATATATATATATATATATATATATATATATATATATATATATATATATTAAAATTCATTATTTCCAAGTAAATTATTTTAAAATATAATCATTTTAAAAGTATAAAAGTCATTCATAAGTTATTCTTTTCAACTTGTTGTTAAATACATCCTTCTTAAAACTAAGTCCATTTTCCTTTTTTAATGACAAATCAATTTTCTGATATTTCTGACATTTTTTTGACTCAAACATCAACATTAATTATATGATAAAATGATTACTACTTATTAGAAAATAATAAATTTGACTTCATTTGACAGATATTTTTGTTTACTACTGAAATAAATTTTAAATTTTCACATTTGACTCTGTAAATATTAAAAAGTGAGATTGTATTCAAAACAAAGTGTTTACCCATCGTTGTTTCTAGAAAGATTATTTTCAGTTTACAAAATCAACAACATATTTGTTTTTTCTTATTGCTTTTAAACGTCCAAACACATATTTATTTATTTTTCTTATATCTAATGGATTATGCTTTAAAATTTTTATTTTTTTGAATATTTATTGCAAAGTTGTAATATTTTCTTATTTGTAAATATAGAGTAGATTGTTTACATCAAAGCTAGTCTTGTAGTTTGCTTCAGGCCATAATTACATTAGCAGCTAATATAATGATATATTTTTGAAAATAAAGTATTTTAAGTCAAAATAAGTTATTAATCATTTATATTTTTTGATATCTAATGAATATAGTGTAAATTATTAAAAAATATCTGAAACTGTAATAAATTTGCAAATAAACACATTTTTGCATCATTGCAATTACAGTGTCATAAAACAATGAACATTTTATAGCCTTGGCAACAGACAATGGCTGAACATGTCAGCGTGAAGCTTATGTTTATTATAAGAAAGGAAATTTTGAATTCTGCACATTTTAACACAAATTTTCCAAGCAAAACATTTATTATAATAAAATATATTGTTTTTTACACAATTATAACATATAATAATTATGAAAAAATTACAAGTTGGTGAATTGACCAAACAGTGTTTATCTGTCATCATGAAATAGGTTATGGTTAACCACAGATGCAGAGTCTTAATTTCCATTTCTTTCTTTTAAATTTGATATTACAATAAAGATTTTTAATGAATATCTGATTCCTTTTACTAAACTTTAATAAATTAGCTCCTTTGCAACATGATGAAGTCATTTCATGTAAAAGGACACAAAACAATCATACTATTTATAAAAATTACAAAGTTCTTACATAAATCCTCTTCGTTTTTGTTGCAGAATTTTTCTTTATATTTGGTGAGCATTTTCTCAATATTTAAGTAGGCAGTATTGCATTCCATAGAATTGCCTAAACTAAATTTCAAGTGGACAAACTGACAGAAAACTTTGGTGTTTAGTGATTCATTATTCAAGTAGTTATTCCAATTATATTTTTTTAAAAAAATACTTTCAAGTAAAATAATAATTTTAAAAAAATTACTACTGTCACATGAAAATGTATAGTTATAATTTTAAATTGAATTCACTTTAAAATTTAAATCACTGTCTTATTCTGAAATTGGATCTGAGAATCTATGAAAATTCTGTAAAACCATATCTAGACTGGCTTCAACTGTAGTTTTTTATACTGGTCTTAATCCAATGATTTCATTGGTCAATACTGCTTGTAATATCTGCTAATTTATATTGCTACATCAAATATCATTTTAAAATTAAGTTTTAAAACTATGAGTCATCAATATTAAATATTATCAAATTGTTTAATACCTTAAATGTAAAATGTTTTCATCTAAAAAATTAAATATTCTTATTAAAACAATTTTAAATATTTTAAAAGTCTAAAAAGCCTTAAAATAAAATACTTCACTTAAATAAATTAATATCTTTGTTTATTACTTTTCTAATATTATCTCAAGACTGAATATTTGCTATACTTTTTTATGTATCAATTTTTGTTAAAAATTTAAAATTAAAGTGTCCTCTCCCTCACTTTATGAAAGCACATATATTCACACAATCACCTACTCATGGGATACTATCAGCACCCTTAAAATAATATTAAATTAACTTATTTTAAATATTTCAAACAAAAATATTTACCTTACACAAATAATATAAAATATTTATCACTATAATTCTACAATTATAGAATATTTTAAATATAATAAATAAAAAAATAATATTATATTTTAAACACTTTATTGTAACATTTTATATTTAATTCATTCCTAAATGAGTTCAAACCACCTAACATATTTTTATAAGCTCTTATCTATTGATTTTCAACTTTTATTATGTATAACGTATAATTTATATATTAGAAAATAACCTACATTTTTTTTTAAATATAAATACATTTTCAACTCTATCTAACTGTCTGCACCCATCGTAAAGATTATAATATATTGTTTGTTTGTTTTTGTTTTTTTTTAAAATATTGATGATGCAAGTTGGGAAAAATATGTTAAAATAATAAATGAATTTAAATTATTAATTTTTGTTTTATTATCCATATAATTACCATGAGAATTCATGCAGTAGTAAGAATGTTATATTATTGGATTCTAATATTTGAAATTTTACTCTTCATTTTTATATTAACTATAGTAGAGTAATCATTCTTTGGACAATATTTTTTTCTTGAAAATTTGGAAGCAAGATTCTGTTTGAATGAGGCCTTTCATAAAAATAATGTATAGGATAAACTTTGCAGATTATTATAAATATATAAAAAATATCAGTAAATTTCCTTTTGTAATAATACAGGTTATGAAGATTACAACACCATTGATAATATATTATGGACTTGAAGTAATTTAATACACAATGAGTGAACATGGAATTGGTGATAAATTGAGGACACATTGTGTGAGCATAATAATCAAATTCATTTGAATAAAATCAAGAATTAATCTCTAATTTTATAATAATTTATTATATTCAATAGTGGCCTTAATTCTTACATATTATTGAATAAGTTTAGTCTATTATACTATCAATCCACTGCAGGATGATGGTCAATCCAAGTTCAATCCATCTTTTCTGATATTTAGCTTGTTTTCTCCACAACACCCCTGCACACTTTCTTATTTCATCCATCCATCTCACATGTGGTCTCTTTCTGGGTCTTTTACAATCTTTTGAAATACAGTTTACAATTTCAATTGTCCATCTATTATCATCTCTTCTAGCAATATGTCCAGCACAACTCCACTTCAGTCTTTTAATTTTTTCAATGAGGTCAGTAACACCTGTTTGTTCTCTTACCCATACATTGCATTCTCAATCTCTTCTTATTACACCCAACATGAATCTCTCCATACTTCTTTGAGTGGTTTGAAGTCTCTGTATTGCTCTTCTATTAAGTGTCCAAGTCTCAGTTCCATAAGTAAGAACTGGCAAAACACATTTATTAAAAACCTTCCTTTTCAAACACATAGGCATATTTCCTTTTAGTGTCAAGTTATTTCTACCAAAAGCACTCCAACAAGGTTTAATTTTATGATTAATTTCATCAATTATGTTTCCATTTGTATTAATAATCTGACCAAGGTATTTGTAACTGTTAACTTCTTCTGATTCATCATATTCAATCTTTAATTTCGTATTTTGAGCAAATCCATTAAACATTACTTTAGTCTTTTTTTTTAGATTTATTTATAGTCCTACTTTCATCTGATAACTCCTGCAACCCTTTCTGTAGCTCTAAAGCATTGTTTTCAAAAACAACTACATCATCCGCAAAATATAAATGTTTTAAATAATCTCCATTTACTTTCACTCCTTTAGCTTCCCATTTTATTCCACAAAATAATTCTTGCAGCACTGCTGTAAAAAGTTTGCAGATATGAAGTCACCTTGTTTTACACCCTTCTCAATGTTGACTTTCCTACTATAATTATCTAATGTAATTGATGCTGTTGCATTTTTATAAATATTCTTTAAATTATGAGAACATCCTGCTTTAATCACTGAATGTTTATAGAATCAAATGCCTTATCATAATCTACAAATCCTAAGCATAATGGCAACTCATATTCATTTGTCCTTTATATAACTTCTCTCAATACCTGAATATGATCTACTGTACTAAAACCACTTATAAATGCAGTTTGTTCTCTTGGTTGGTGGAAGTTCACAATTATATTTTTATATCATTTTCAATTCTTTCCACACCACTTTACAAAATTCAACATTTTCAATCTTTTTTAATGCATCATTATTGGATATCCTCATATTCCTTCTTTTCTTCATAAATTCTCTAGTCTCAATAGAAATTGTATTAGTCAATTGTTGCTTTTTTCTACCAGCTATCTTTGTTGCAGTTTTTAAAAGTGTATCAGTTATTTTTCTATTAATTTCATTCAAATCTGAATCATGTTCAAAATCTACTAATACTTGAAACCGATTTGTAAGTTTGAAGCTAAATTCATTAGAATGTTTCTGAAGATTAGGAATATCAACTGTAAATATCGTTTTTCTTAATAATTTTTGTCTCTCTAGTTTTACATTAACACGTAACTTGCACTTTACTAATCGATGATCACTTCCTGTGTTCAATTTATTAAGAACATTACAATCTAGATATATGTATTTTCTGTTAGTCAACATATAATCCAATTCTGCTGTACCTTCATTTGGATGTTTCCATGTTCATTTCCTTTTAAAATTTTTGTCAAAAAAACAATTCATAATATAAAGTTTTTTATTTTTTTGCAAACTCCACAAGTTTACGTCCTCTCTCATTTCTATTACAATAACCAAAATTACCTACATCATTTTCGTCTTTCACTTGTTTACCAATTCTAGCATTAAAGTCTCCCATAATAATTTTAAAATGTTGTTTATTCTGATCAAAATCCTTTTTATACATCCATATAAAAATCTTCTACTACTTCATCACTAAGAGAACTTATTGGGGCGTAAACCTGAATTATCTACATTTGGTATCTGCTATTAAGTTGTAAAACGAATCATGCATTCTGTCCGATACACCATCAATCTATACAATGTTATTCTTCCATTTTTTTATTTATAATGAACCCTACTTCACTTATACTTCCAATATTTGTGCCTTTATAGTAGAGTACATGTCCACTTTTTAAATCAATTGTTTCTTCACGCTTTCTTCTAACTTCCCAAAGTCCAATAATGTCACATTTAATATGAGATAGTTCTTCTTCTAACTCTTTCAATATTTCTTCACTTGAAAGTGATGTACAGTTGTAAGTACCTAAATACTATGTTGTCATCAAATCGCAGTCTGAGTCTGCATATGGAGTGGACATTAGGATTTTTTCCTGCTTGGTTCCTTTAAGGCCTCCAAGAGAAATCAAAGGGTCTCCTTTCAGTGAATTTACAAACTCCTTTCTGCAGCCTTTTATATATATATATATATATATATATATATATATATATATATATATATACTGTATATCCATATATATATATATATATATATATATATATATATATATATTATAACGGGACAGCCTATTTGATAGCCTTAGTTGAGGCATCAAATATAACGGAACGGCATTTAATCATCCCAGTTGATGTATTAATTGTAATATAATCAATTATATTTAATGTTTAGAAATCATTAACTTAATGCTTCATAGTTAGGTTCGCCAAATATAACAGAATGGATTATATTTAAAATCTAAGTTGGTCTTGTTAAATATAAAGAGATGATTAAATTCCTTAGAAAGAGGATACGCATTTCACTACAATCGGACTTTGGGTCTTCAAGTAGAATGCTAGAAATGAATCGATGAAATACCAAGTCCATGATTATATATACCTCTATTATGCTAGCTCATTAATCTTTAAATAAGTTTAAATACAATTTAGACCAGGACATCCATCTTTCATCCCTCTTTCAGTCACCATTATGCCACGATATTTAAACTCACGGAGAATTTGCAATCAGCTCTTTTCAGGAATAATTTCAAAAACAAGTTATTTCATATGCCTCTATATAAGCATTAATTATAACTATTATTCATATGACATTTATAATACTAGCATATATATAATATAATTCAATAATGATTAGACAAAGAGATCACGTTAACAAATCAATATTTAATAAACAATAAAAAATATAATAGAATAGATAATAAAATATTAATAAATAAATACGGATGAATTTTATCATTTTAAAAGAATATTAATAAATGATATTTTTTTATTTAATACCCTACGATAAAACTCAATACTATAATAAACTTTCAAAAATTAAAGAAAATAGCTTAAATTAACAGATATATAAAAACAATATCTGGGTTCAAAAATTAATAATTTATGTAACTTATTAATTTATTTACCGTTCTTATTTATATGCTTCACAATTACCCATATATAAGTATTATTTGCCATTGTATAACTTATATATTATATGTATTTTAATAAATAAAAATACATTAAACGTTTACAATATTACGTAGTAAACACAATACAATCCTGTTTAAGATATCTGTCAAATAATAACTATTTTTTATATCCCTCATCTAATTTAATGAATTATGTTAAGCTTTCAATTAATTATATTTAATAATAATATAATTTTCCTTTTAAGATATATATGATGCGATGCCAAATTTGAAATAAAGATAATAATAATAATAATAAACATATTAAAATAATATAAGCATTATTATAATATATGTAAATAAATAATAAAGGAAACTTAGTTATAAGAGAGTTGAGAGTAGATATTGAAGTCTATAGTTCATCATCCCAATGAAGATCTCTTACTGAAGCATATCACCAATCCATTTGTACAATGATGATTCCATTTATCCTTAAACGATAAACTGTTAATAACATCCAATGACCGGATTAATGTGAAATAAAATAAATATTCTTCGAATGTAGATGTTCTTAATCTTCATTTCTCTATTATCACTAGACGTTCTATATATTCAATATTTCAAAATATTTTAAAATAGCATGCAAGGTTGGTTTCGAAACCTTTTACGATATAATGAGTGTACTACTCAGTGCACATTGTTTTTTCCTTAATATATATAATTATCTTAAATTTATATATATCCGAAGAATAATGGAAGAGTTAAAACAACGTAGTTTCAAAACTTAAACAGACGTTCTTTTCCTTTATATTGCTATTCCTTTAAGATTAAGTAGAAAATTAAATATATTTTCCTTGCAGACTTTGAATCCACAAATTATTTTAATTTGAAAAAGTTAATATTTAAATTCCAATCGCTAAATAGTAGTATTGATAGAAGAAAAATGCTATTTTTAAAGAGAAAAGATTTTCTTTTTCTTTTTTTTTTTTTTATTTTTCAGAGCACGAACGAATCTGCTCGTGTGTTATATAAGTTCATGTTTAATTCAACTATCAATTGTTCCACTGACATTAAGATTTAATAATAAAATAAAAAAATATATAAGTATTTATTCTTAACTTCAAATCTGGCATTTTACTCAAAAGCTTAAGGTATATATTATTTAAAACTTAAATGTATATATAAATAGTACATATATGTTACATAATAAAATAGTCAAATAAAAATTTATATTTATAAATAATTTCACAAGAGATAAAACATGCTAGACTAATAATAACAACTGTAAGTTACTATTATATTTCCCCTTCCCTTGGGAAATTTAAAATTTTAATTTAAGTTAAAATTTTAAACACTTACAACTATTTTAGTATATTCTTATAGTTTAATTGCATTTATAGTTGGATTTTATGAAGGGTTGCATTTTTTTTTTAACTGTTATATCTTCCTAATACTTGGGCTATTTTATTTTTGTGATAATGATCAAAAATAAAAAAAAAAAAAAATTAAGGACTTTGATGGGTTAATATATATATATATTTTTTTTTTAAAAAAAAAAATAAAAAAAAAATAATGTGTTTCCTTCTTGGACCACAAATATATTTACTAGCCTTATTCCTGCTTCTTTAAGACTTATGCATTTGAAAAGGACTAAATAAATACTAGAGTATCCATCTATAAATATGAATTGACTCTATGGTTTTAATTATTTTAAGGCATTCAAGAATACCCTCACCAAAGTTAATGTTTTTAACTATACTTCTCTTTACATTGATCACTATTATTATTATTTTTTTATACAACCGTATGGTTTACACTGCCCAATTCTTATCTTGGTCTTCACCTCATTTCTTTATAAAACATTATAAGCAGCCAAAATATGGTTTTAAAATTCGTGAATTGTATGTACCACGAATCTCTCCTTCTTGGTTAATCCAAAATGCATTTGGACCAGCCCTTTTAACGATAGTATAAGGTCCTTCATATGTATTGAAGAATTTATGGTATTTATTCTCCAATGGTTTGCTGGGATGGAAAGTCTTTATCAAAACTTTATCTCCGATTTTAAATTCATAAATACATTTTTTTTTATTTTGACTTCTATTATTTGCCATTTTAACAAGTTGTTTATGAGCTTGTAAAATATCATTTTCTCCATTTATTTTGGGTTTATTAATAATAGGTTTATATTTTTTAAATAATATAGGTATAATTTGATGAAAGTGTAGTCGGATGGGTGAGAATCCTGTAGATTCATTTAAACTCCAATTGATATAGTCTACTACACGTTTTGTCTGCTTTACCCAACCCTTGTGCTCCTCTTCTAAATAGGTCCTAAACAAACGTCCAAGCTCCCGCATAATACGTTCGCATGGATTTGATTGTGGATTCCTAATAGAGATTAGCACATGTTTTATTTTTGATATGTCTACCCATTTCTTCCATTCCCTAGATAGAAAAGGTGTACCATGATCAGTTAGTATGGTTTTTGGTTTTCCTATCATTGGAAATTGGAGAGTACTCAATACTTTGATTGTATGTTTAGTATTGGCTTGGGGTATCGGGTAAGCAGCAACATATTTGGAAAAGAGATCATAAGTGACTAATAAATATTTTTGTTTGTTAAATGGAGGCAAAGGCCCATAATAGTCAATTGCTAAGATCTCATTTGGTCTTTCTGGAATGATAGAATTAATTGAATTAATATAATTTTGGTTTACTGATTTAGCTCTTAAGCAAATTAGACAATCTTGGAGTGATTTCAAGATGTCTTTATACATTTTTGGCCAGTAAAACCAATTCTTTAGGGTGTGTTCTGTCTTATGAGCACCATAATGCCCGTATAGACAGTGTACGTATTTTATGAGTGGGTCACGTAAAGACTTTGGTATTATTGTCCTCCACTCATCAACGTTATCATTCACTTTATATAGTAAGACCTGTTGTTCTAATTTAAAATGGTTAAGATCTTTAGGTGCATCCAAAACTTCCTCCCCTAATAAAACTTTTATAATTGGGTTTAATTCTGGGTCATTAAATTGTATTTCTTGTAAGTTTTCCAACTCGTTCTCTACGTTACTATCAGCCATCACATTGACATTTGTAATGTAGGCGTTGTCTACCATCAAATGATTTTGTTCTGACCTACATGGATTTCGACTAAGCACATCAGCCACGATATTCTCGGATCCTTTGCAATAATGCACAGTGTAATTAAATTCCTGTAGTAGTAAACTCCATCTAACTAGACGACTATTAGTCAGATAACTATGATTCAGGAATTCAAGGCTTTTGTGATCAGTGATCACTATCACCTCTGATCCGAGTAGCATTTGTCGAAATTTTTGGAAAGCCCAGACTATTGCTAGTGCTTCCTTCTCTGTAACCGTGTAATTTATTTCTGGACCTTTCAAGAGCCGGCTTATAAAGTAGAGGACACCTGGTTGGCCATCCTCTTGGATTTGGGACAGTGTTACCCCTAATCCAAAACCACTACTATCTGTTTGAACAATGAATGGTTTATTAAAATCAGGGAAAGCTAACATAGTTAACTTTAAAAACCCTGTTTTAATATTCTCAAATGCACGGTCTTGTTCTTCAGTCCATTTCCAACGTTCATCTTTTCTAATCAATTTTAGCAACGGTTCCATGTGGTCTGAGAACTTCTGATAGAAACGGTTGTAAAAATTACATAGACCTAAAAATGATCTAATTTGTTTTCGGGTAGATGGTTTAGGAAAGTTTTGAATGGCAGAGATCTTCTCTGGATGAGGTCTTATCCCATTGCAACCAACAATATGACCTAAGAAGACTACTTGGTTGGAAACTAAAGTACTCTTCTTGAAGTTAATTTTTATACCTTTCAGAAAACACTCTTTAAAAAATATAGATAAATGTTGAAGGTGTTCTTCAACTGTGGTGGATGCAATAATTACATCATCCACATAAATAATTATGATTTGTTTTACCTCAGGAGATAAAGTCTTATCTAAACATCTGATTAGACCTGCACCACTATTTATCAATCCAAATGGCATCCTATTAAATTGGTATGTAAAACCCTCATAACGGAAAGCAGTATATTGGCGATCTTCTGGATGAAGTTCAATCTGCCAATAGCTGGAGGTTAAATCGAAAGTAGAAAATACCTTCTTATTTCCAAATTTCATGAATAAGTCATGTATGGGCGGTGGTATATTTCTGTCTGGGACAGTAATTTTGTTTAGTTGTCTAGCATCCAAACAAAATCTCATCGACCCATCTTTCTTCTTCACAGTTACTACTGGATTACAGTAAGGTGAAGAGCATTTGGAAATGATTTCCCAATCCAGCATTTTATTAATTTGCTTAGATATATCTTCCCGATATTGGTATGGAATAGGATATGATTTAGATTGAAATGGTTGATCATGAATTAATCTAATTCTCTGTTGGAATCCCTTTATCACTCCTGGTATGTCTGAGAAAATAGAATTAAATTCTCTTATAACAAATCGTAATTTTAATATATCATCACTTCCAAGCAAGTTGGATTCTGCGAGTTTACTCTCTAAAAGTGTTTCTGGAATGCTAGATGTTATAGAGTCGACTTCAATTTGATCATATCTTGGAAGCAATGTCATCTCTAAGACTTCATCATTAATTTTAACTGTTTTATTACAGAAATCAATTACACAAGTGTTCAAATGTAGGAAGTCTGCCCCTAAAATAACATTATGAATCAAACCATTCAAAATTAAAAATACATGATAGAGAGTTGTTTGGCTGATTTTAATCTCAACCCAAATTTGTTTTTGGATTAACTTAGCTTTTCTACTGTTAGCCATGGTAACCTGCATAGATTTCAGTGGTAAAATTTTGATATTAGGATTTATTGCTAAAATCTTTTGGTAAAATGTCTCTGATATCACAGAAATTTGGCTACCAGAATCTAATAATGCCTTAACCAGCAAGCTCTCAAACAAAACTTCTATCATAGGGCAACTTTGTAAAACAAAATTTGGTGTTTTATCTTCCCATGAACACATCATGTTAGTGATTTCTCGTGTAAAAGATTGATTCAAGTTCCTCATTGGGTATTTGGTTTCTTGAGGTGAGGAACATTTCCTCAAGTACCCTTTTAGTTTGTTTTATGTGAATCTATAGATATATCTTTACTACATCCCGGTTTTGGGAAATTTCTTGGATTATTAGAAGAAGTTATTTTTACTTTATTTAAATTATCACGATTTATTTTGGGAGAGGGGTCATAAGGTATATTCCTTTGAGATGTTTTTCCCTTCCAATAATTGGTATTTCTATTATTTTTCCTTCTATTATAAAATATTGTATTGATTGAAGCTTCCTCCTTTTTTTTATCAGGTAATCTAATTGATAAATTGGTTTGATTCATATCAATACTATTTAAAAGTTCTACTATTTGTTCTATTTTTGTTATATTGGTACACAATAATGATTGTTCTATTTTAAGTGGTAAATTTCTTTTTATTATTCTAATCATTTCGCCTTCACTTAAATGATAAGTATTAAGTGTTCTTAATTTTGTTATTTGACGGCGAAAGAATTTGGTCAAGGTTTCTCCAGGTGTCTGTTTATACTTATCTTGGAATATTTGGTACAATAAAGCCTCTTGTTTATCTCTATTCCAAAAATTTTTAATTAATAGCTCTTGATATTCCATATAAGTAGATGGAGTTTGTGATAAAGACTCCCACCATATCAATGCATCTCCTTGTAAGTGACTATATGCAACGATCACTTTTTCTCCTTCTGATAAACTATGGTTAACAGAAAAATAAAGATTAAGGCTTCTAATATGTTCTATCGGAGATTCATTATGAGATCCTTTGAATATTTTTAACCTAACAAATTGGTTAATTGTACTACTTGGTATTGAATGGTTGTATACCTTTTGTTTTTCTAAAACATTCAACTGAGAAGTTGATGTTTGATTTTCATGATTAATCCTATAAGTATTTAAGTTTAACCCTTCTAATTCAAAATTACTAGGATAATTTTCAACTTCAGGCATTATATGATACTGAAAATTTGATCTATCACCAGAGTCAATTACTTGTTGTGGATCTTTTTGAATGACCTCGAAATGATTTTCACCATGATTTTGTTCTTGATTATGATCATAAGTATTTACATTATTTTCAACCTGATGCATTTCTATAGTTGGTGTTCTTTTACATATCTGTGTTTCAATAACCAAAAATCTACTATCAGTTGATTCCTTTATTTTATTTACTCTATTCCAAGTTTCAGTAGTATCTTTCCTTAATTTTTCCAATACATTTTTGTCTATATTTGTATTAATTTCTATTGAATTCATTTTATTTTCTAAAGTTTTAAGTTGATGATCAATAGTCTCCAATACATTATTCTGAGATTCTACCTCATTATTATGTTTAGTAGATAGTTGATCTATTCTTGCTTGTGTTTGTTGTCTATCTACTTGGATTTCATTCCGTATTTTATTTTGTTCTTCTTTTACTTGATCCCTAAAAATTCCTTGATTTTTATACATTTCATCACATTTAACATTTAATCTATCTATTATGTCACCTTGGAACTCACTAAACCGTTGTTGACATTTTGAATTATTTTCATCAATTTCATTCTTTAAATCATTTAATGCTTGTTTAATTTCTATGTTATCTTTTTTAACATTATCCACATTTAAATTTAATTGTTGGATTTTTGTAGATAGTTTATTTTCAATTCCTGTTATTTCAACCTTCAAATCATTTTTTAAACTATCTAATTTTTTACTATTATTATCCAATTTTTGATTCAAATCACTTTTTAAACTATTAATATTATCATCCAATTTTTGATTCAAATCACTTTTTAAACTATTAATATTATCATCCAATTTTTGATTCAAATTATTTTTTAAATCATCTAATTTATTCATAAACATTTGTAACATTTGCTGAATTGTACCAACATTAGATGATTGATTAATCTCAATTGTAGATGATTGATTTAAACCTTCATCAACTATATTTTGTGTTTGAGGTAACACTTGATCTAAACTCGGTGTTTGTTGAGGGTATTCAATTATGGTTGTAGAACCCCCAGGTGCTTGTACTAATGATGATTGTTCAATAATAATATTATCATCATTTAGTTCACTTTGCAAATCATCTTGCATTTGACTAGAGCATTTAATATCTTTGTTTGAATACATTTTCCCACTTCGCAGCATAACAAATTTTAACTTAATTCAAATATTACTTAAGTGTATATATATTTTTATAACCAAAATATTATATCGTAAAGTTCTCTACCACCCCATGCTATTTATATATACTTATGATGTTCTAATAATATATGTGTATATTTTTAAACGTCTATGTCTATATAAAACTTTATCCCACTCAACTCTTGTTTAAAACATAATTTAATAATTAGTTATTCAAATATTGATCTGTCTAAATCATATTATATATATTACCATTTTTTTTTTTTTATATTAATCTTGCAATTATAAATACCATATATAATGAATCGAAATTATAGATTCAATGCCTAAAACGTCGCACACCAGATAAAACGCAGTCTACAGGGTATGAGATTTAATTAATCGAAGCCCTTAACGTTTGGGTCGCCAGATATAACGGGACAGCCTATTTGATAGCCTTAGTTGAGGCATCAAATATAACGGAACGGCATTTAATCATCCCAGTTGATGTATTAATTGTAATATAATCAATTATATTTAATGTTTAGAAATCATTAACTTAATGCTTCATAGTTAGGTTCGCCAAATATAACAGAATGGATTATATTTAAAATCTAAGTTGGTCTTGTTAAATATAAAGAGATGATTAAATTCCTTAGAAAGAGGATACGCATTTCACTACAATCGGACTTTGGGTCTTCAAGTAGAATGCTAGAAATGAATCGATGAAATACCAAGTCCATGATTATATATACCTCTATTATGCTAGCTCATTAATCTTTAAATAAGTTTAAATACAATTTAGACCAGGACATCCATCTTTCATCCCTCTTTCAGTCACCATTATGCCACGATATTTAAACTCACGGAGAATTTGCAATCAGCTCTTTTCAGGAATAATTTCAAAAACAAGTTATTTCATATGCCTCTATATAAGCATTAATTATAACTATTATTCATATGACATTTATAATACTAGCATATATATAATATAATTCAATAATGATTAGACAAAGAGATCACGTTAACAAATCAATATTTAATAAACAATAAAAAATATAATAGAATAGATAATAAAATATTAATAAATAAATACGGATGAATTTTATCATTTTAAAAGAATATTAATAAATGATATTTTTTTATTTAATACCCTACGATAAAACTCAATACTATAATAAACTTTCAAAAATTAAAGAAAATAGCTTAAATTAACAGATATATAAAAACAATATCTGGGTTCAAAAATTAATAATTTATGTAACTTATTAATTTATTTACCGTTCTTATTTATATGCTTCACAATTACCCATATATAAGTATTATTTGCCATTGTATAACTTATATATTATATGTATTTTAATAAATAAAAATACATTAAACGTTTACAATATTACGTAGTAAACACAATACAATCCTGTTTAAGATATCTGTCAAATAATAACTATTTTTTATATCCCTCATCTAATTTAATGAATTATGTTAAGCTTTCAATTAATTATATTTAATAATAATATAATTTTCCTTTTAAGATATATATGATGCGATGCCAAATTTGAAATAAAGATAATAATAATAATAATAAACATATTAAAATAATATAAGCATTATTATAATATATGTAAATAAATAATAAAGGAAACTTAGTTATAAGAGAGTTGAGAGTAGATATTGAAGTCTATAGTTCATCATCCCAATGAAGATCTCTTACGAAGCATATCACCAATCCATTTGTACAATGATGATTCCATTTATCCTTAAACGATAAACTGTTAATAACATCCAATGACCGGATTAATGTGAAATAAAATAAATATTCTTCGAATGTAGATGTTCTTAATCTTCATTTCTCTATTATCACTAGACGTTCTATATATTCAATATTTCAAAATATTTTAAAATAGCATGCAAGGTTGGTTTCGAAACCTTTTACGATATAATGAGTGTACTACTCAGTGCACATTGTTTTTTCCTTAATATATATAATTATCTTAAATTTATATATATCCGAAGAATAATGGAAGAGTTAAAACAACGTAGTTTCAAAACTTAAACAGACGTTCTTTTCCTTTATATTGCTATTCCTTTAAGATTAAGTAGAAAATTAAATATATTTTCCTTGCAGACTTTGAATCCACAAATTATTTTAATTTGAAAAAGTTAATATTTAAATTCCAATCGCTAAATAGTAGTATTGATAGAAGAAAAATGCTATTTTTAAAGAGAAAAGATTTTCTTTTTCTTTTGTTTTTTTTTATTTTTCAGAGCACGAACGAATCTGCTCGTGTGTTATATAAGTTCATGTTTAATTCAACTATCAATTGTTCCACTGACATTAAGATTTAATAATAAAATAAAAAAATATATAAGTATTTATTCTTAACTTCAAATCTGGCATTTTACTCAAAAGCTTAAGGTATATATTATTTAAAACTTAAATGTATATATAAATAGTACATATATGTTACATAATAAAATAGTCAAATAAAAATTTATATTTATAAATAATTTCACAAGAGATAAAACATGCTAGACTAATAATAACAACTGTAAGTTACTATTATAATATATATATATATATATATATATATATATAATTATATAGTTATAATAGTAACTATACATATATATATATAATATATATATATATATATATATATAAAATCAAAACTACCCCAAATCTAAAATTAAACCAGACCAGAATAAAAATAATATTAAAACACAACCTAAGGTTTCACTGCTACAAGCAGACTTCTCAAGTGTAAAGAAATAATAAAAAAAAAAAAACACAACTTATATATACTATTAAAAACTACCCACAAATCCATTCACTTCCCATCCACCCTTAATATTAAAAGAACTCTTAAATAAGTTAATTGCTTCAGAATCATAAATTTTCAATAATAAAGACTCTTTAATTCTTCTTTTGATTTCATTTCTCTCAAAGAAGACAACCTTAGCTTCATCAAAATCAATAGTGTGGCCTGTATCTTTTTCATGGACATACAAAGCATAACTAAGATATCTATTTTTAACTCTACTTTTATGAACCTTTACTCTTTCATTTAAACTCAAACTACTCTGACCTATGTAAACCTTCTTACAAAATAAACAAGGAATAAAATATACCACACCAGGAATAGTCTTTCTATCAAAAACTTCCTTTGTATTATTCAATAAATTATTCAATGTAACACCCCTTTTCCAAGCAATTTTCTTATTTCCAAACAATTTACTATTTCTACACACAATTTTATAAGAAGACAATTTAAATGGCAAAGAAATAAAATCATATTTTTCTTTAACCTTTACATCCTTACAAATATTACTATTAAATAAAATACTTTTAACAAATTTATCAGAGTATCCAACACTTAAATAATCTTTATAAAATTGATATTTCTGAAACAAAGCTACCCCCCTAGAATTATTTAATTTAATATTCCTATGACAATAATTCCTTAAAGCAGCTACTTTATGAGATACAGACTATATATATTGTAATTTTGCTCAACAGCGCAATTGATTGTGTGCCAAATATTACAATATTACAAGTGATCCAATACCTAATCAGTATTAGGTCAATAATGTTAATCTATCTCAATTCATGCACAGTTAAGTTAAGCAAGAGGGATATTTTTCTGCTACTTAATGTTCTCACACACCAACATTTAGAAGTCATTATAATTTATATTATGGTTTGGCCATTTATCTAGCTATGATATTAAGATATTATACTTTGTGTATAATATAACATCATTAGTCATCTAATTGAAATGAGACTAATTATATTTGTATTTTCTGTTAATTAATTGGTACATAAACTCCAGTGTTGAAACTTAACAAATAATACATTGAATGATAATAAAAGAGAGTAATGAATTTAATGTATCCTTCACTACATAATTTAAGTAATCCCATTCCTCAAATATCAAGGGTTACAAGATAAATATACCTTATGAATCAATAATGGAAATATCAAAATTCTAACCTTTCATACAATACAAACCTTTATTATTTTGTAATGAATAGAAAGGAATTGAATTAGTGACCAGTGATTTCGGATGAACTATGAATGCAAAAGCAGTAACTAGGAAAGAAGCAAATTAAATTGATATTTAGGTACATTACTATTTACAATTTTTGACAGATTACATCAACAAATCAATAATACCAAATAATAATAGATTTTATAAAATAATACAGTGACAAAAAAATTATATTCTTTGTTTATGGATTATCAAAACTTTTCTTCAGATATTTAGTTGTATTATTAAAATTTTACTATATTAATAAAATGTAACAAATAGTCACACACCCTTGAATCAAGTGAAGTAAATTAACACTATTCTAACTTATGTTATATTGAAGGTTTTCTATATTGTCAATACTCAGTCATCAGACAAGAATATATCATACATACCTTCCTTGAGCCATTTATGATCACCAGTGATGAACAATCAATGCTTCCACAAATATGTTTCACAATCCGATATACCAAGGTAACATTAACACATAGAAGTTGATGAGTCACATGTGTAATGACAATACCAACATAAGTCTAGGATTACAATCGAATATGCCACAACTAAATATTCAGATGTCTATCAGGACCTATCTGGATATAATTAAATTAAATTTCACAATAAAAGAATTAACAACTTCCTTCATACATTATGTCATCCAAGCATACTTATTAAGATAACTACACTACAATGCATAATACTAACAACTCCCAATGGAATAATGGTAGCATAGAATAAAAACATGGTATATCCTACATAGATCCACTGCTATAAAATGATCATCTCCACTAATCATCAGTCATAATTAGATCTGAGCATGTACACATCGGATCTAATAACATCTCACACAAACCTTCATCAATTCATAAATTGATCCTATTCAAATAGAAAAATATAAACATTTATACAAGCTTTATGTTCAGATGATTTTAACTTCTTTTACTGTAAACCCTGCATAGGCTAAGAATGTTGTTAAACCATTTTGGAATCACAATATAAAATTAATAAACCAAAATATAATATTGGTCACCATATTTTAAACTAAATGTCAATAATGAATTTTATCATCATGACATTAAATTTATTATGATGATTATAATATTAATTAATACATTTGAAAATTAGTACCGATGAATTTTGATCGTAAATGACCTTTGCTTACTCCTTTAAAGATCTTATATTAACATTATATTATCATCTTATATTCAATCAATCATTAACCAGCATAAAATATAACAGAAAACATATACATATGTATTACATATATGACATATAAAAATATATAAAATAAACAAACACACATCCAGACATAACACCCTCATGTAGAAGATACGTAAATAATTTTCAATGCTTAAAATATACTTAACATTCACAATTTTAATATTATTAGGCTCTATGTATTCATTTACATATACTAATTGCAATATCAATATTCCTAGGAAAAAGGTTAAATATTCAACAGTCTTCAGTTATCCCTATAATGATTTATTTAATATAGAAATTCCATCATGTATTTCATATTTCACAATATTCTTTAATAGTGATATTAGCGATTAAGCCAATGCACATGTGCTTTAAAAATAAATTATAAATGAATACTCTCACTTTTTCCAGACACAAAATATAGTATTTTAGAAACAATGGAAAAAGTCAGATTATTCATTTATAATTTATCGTTGAAGCGCATGCGCATTGGTTTAATCGCTAATATCACTATTACAGTATTAAAACATAGCACTATATAAAAACAAAATCTCAATATCCTTTAATATGCTATCCCCAGAGTCAAGTTTTCTTTAAAAATACATTATTTATTTTAATTTCTTTATTATTTAATATTATACCATTCTAAATAAAGGTATGTGTTAAGATAACACGATAATAGTTTTAACAAGGCTGTAAACCTTAGCAATGAGCGTCTGAAAAAATCGTCACGAGAGGTCCCTAGTGACGATTTTTTCAGACGCTCATTGCTAAGGTTTACAGCCTTGTTAAAACTATTACTGAAATAATAGTGAGCGTTTAATAAAATTGATAACACGATAAGTAACTTTGGGTTAATCATTTGCTTTTGTTCAATATACAATTCTACAATTATATTCACAAATGTAATTCTAATATAAATTCTAAATGTTTCTTTTTATAATTTATATATCCATGTAAATTTGAAATGTGTCATGTATCAGTTAATAAATGACTTCCTCCAGGCAACCCAAAATATCCACTGCACAATATATAATTCTATAAATTATATCAACTAGAATGTAGGACTATCCATAAACTTTTTTAATATATCAGCTAATCTTTAACAAATTCATCCACCAATAAAACAATTTCTTTATAAGAGCATAATGAATTCTAAAGCATGATTTATCTATTTACAATTTAAGTGACCATATTATCTTATGATTAATTATAACAGTTGTCCATATCCAAAGTAATTTCGGAAATTTCATTAAATAATGAATATGTAGGTTTATCCAAATAGTAAACATGTCTAAACATAACATATATTAAATAGGACAGTACATTATTTAAGTAATATTACTCTTTTTAACTTTAATCACTTTTAGCAGAGAACAAACTTTAATTTGTCTATTTGGTCCCCTTTTTCTTATATTAATTTACTTGGTACTTCCGATCATTGTAATACATTTTTTTTAATAATGATGCATATTGCGTATCTCAGTTATCGTTTGATATGAGTCGGAGTCAATGTTTATTTTAGGGCAGAAATTTAAAAAATTACATATGCATAACAACAATTGATCACAATATAATTTTAAATAATAGTGAATTTGATATCACAAATTTGTTTTGCTCTTAAAACTATTTTGCAATTTTTTTTTCTTTTTCTTTTACTATCCTTTCTCAAAGTTTCCCCATGAACAGCTTATTTAAAAAAATATTTTTCTCATTTGCATATTAACATGAGAAAATTAAAGCACAAATAAAAAAAAAAAATACTTAAGACAATTTACGAATTTCAGAACACATATTTTATATTTCCCCTTTTTAATAAAATCAATTTAAAATTACAAAATTTAAATTATACATTTAATTAAATTAAATATGAGAACAGATAAAAACGGAAATAAGGAGATATATATATATATAATTCTTGAAAAAACAATACAATAATTAATAAGTAAACAATGTTTAAAAAACAAATATCTACTGTAATATAATAGAGGTACTTTCAACTATCTAAGTAGTCATTATTAAATATATTCTAATTATATTACAAAAACAGTTATAAATGTATACAAAAACAATTATGTCATACATCAATTTTCCCACAATTCATTAAATTGTATATTAACAGCCTACTAATAATCAAATGTTGCTTTCCATTTTTTATTTATATAGCTTCTTTAATTTTATGTTTATTATTATTTCTTTCAATACACAAAATCTTAATTTTAATAAAATCAAAACTATATTTACATGTAATATTATGATAAAAAATACTGAAACTGATATGTTATCCTTTCTACCATTCTTTTGTCTTGATTTTTGCACTTGTTAATATAGCAACAAATGCTCATTTGATCTTTTCTTCAATGTACACTGAGATTCATTTATATATGCTCTTCCACAAACACACAGCCATTTATATATTGCAAAACATTGATTTACAATACATATATATTTTTTAATTATATATATTTATATAAAACATATTTTGCAGGTTCATCCGTGCTAAAATTTTTAAATAGTAATATAGGAACGTTTAGACTTTATATATATATATATATATATATATATATATATATATATATATATATATATATATATATATATATATATATATATAGTGTTAGACAGTTTTGGTTTTATATATATATAAAAATTATTAATCAATGTCTGTATCCCAATTATAATAAAATATATATAATTAATCAAAACAATACAATAATTAATACAGTAAAAAATATTTTAAAAACAAATACATACCACAATTTAATAAAAGTACTTTCAACTATCTACGTGGTCATTATTATCTAGTTGATAACGACTACATAGATAGTTGAAATTATTCTATTAAATTGTGGTATATATTTGTTTTTAAAATATTTTTACTGTATTAATTATTGTATTGTTTTGATTATATATATATATATATATAATAGATAAATGAATTCATAGTATTATTTCCGTGAACTTCTGTATAATAAAAATACAATAGATACATAGGATGGTATTTAGTATTTTTATCATTCATTTCTTTAATTGATGACTTTCTTTGTTTTTCAAGCTTTTTATTATAATCTGTGAATGGAGTACAAATTGTTTTTTGTTAATATCAATGATGCAGTTATAATTCAGCTAAATGAATGAGATATTTATGAAAAGTTTATTTACTATCCAATGTATTTGATAATGAAAAAATAAATAATCTTTGCCATGTATTCTTGCTGTCTCCTTAACCTACTATTGGATAGATCATGTGATCAAGTTTTTCATTAGAAAATTGTAGCGTTTAATAAAGGGATTATTATGAATCCCATATAATATTTCTTAAAATATCAGTTTTATTTTATATTTTAAATATAATAATGCATAACTGACCACATTTGTGCATACACCGACTACTACTACTACTACTACTACTACTACTACTACTACTACTACTACTACTACTACTACTACTACTACTATTACTACTACTACTACTACTACTACAACTACTACTACTACTGCTACTACTACTACTACTACTACTACTACTATTATTATTATTATTATTATTATTATTATTATTATTATTATTATTATTATTATTATTATTATTATTATTATTATTCCTTTTATTCCTGCATAAATACTATATATTGTATTGTAGAATGAAGTATTCATTTATTATTTAACACTAGCAGAAGACGCATGCACAATTAGCTTGAAAGGCTGATCTTTGAATGTATTATTATTATTATTATTATTATTATTATTATTATTATTATTATTATTATTATTATTATTATTATTATTATTATTATTATTATTATTATTATTATTATTATTATTATTATTATTATTATTATTATTATTATTATTATTATTATTATTATTTTACATAAGTATTTTATTGGTTATAGTCACATATTTATTTAATATTTTAAATAAGTATATAATACTTATGATATAAATAAATCTATTAAAATTCTGATGTGTGTATATTTGCACAGGTTTGCTATCAAGGATATTTTCTGTCATTTTACAATAATTGTGAAATTTTCTATTAAAACTAATGGTTGCAAGTTATATTTTCGTTTTTTTGTGTCCTTATATTCACAGTGAGTTTTGTTTTCCTAAAGGAGATTAAGGGAATGACTTAACTAATGATTTTTTTCATGTATTTATAATTATTCAGTTATATAATTTAATACATTAAGGATTTCAGACAATATTTGGGGCTGTAATCTTTTCTTTCTCTTTTCATAAGGTAGTTAATTTTATTTTGGCTAACTGCCACATAAAAGCGTCATAATTATCTTATTATAAATGAAAATCACCACAAAATGTATTACTGCATATATATATATATATATATATGCATATATATATATATATATATATATATATATATATATATTTATATATATATATATATATATATGTTAAAAGGAAGATTTGCACGGGTTAAATATATAAAATACATATTTTGCGGGTTCATCCGTGTTAAAAACTTTTAATATTAATATACTGACGTTTCGACTTGGTCACACAAGCCATCCACAGAGTTATAAAAGGTAGAAAGATGGTTGTAGAGGCGCTACAATCACTGATTTGAATAAAACGTTAAAATTCCACCAATGGCAAAAAATGTTAAATTTAGGAATGTTTTTTAAAAAAATGTTTCTAAATTTAACATTTTTGCTATTGGTGGGATTTTTAACATTTTATTCAAATCAGTGATTGTAGTGCCTCTACAACCGTCTTTCTATCTTTTACATCTCTCTGTGGATGGCTTGTGTGACCAAGTCAAAATGTCAGTATATTAATATTAAAAGTTGTTAACACGGATGAACCAACACTCCACAAGTATATTTTTCAGCCACACTGTTTCTTAAAAGAAATAAAGCTTGAGTTTTTCAGCCTATTGAATGGGATGCAACTGTCAAGCTTATCTTTACATAAAGCGGGATGATTGGTTGAAATAATAATAATAATAATAATAATAATAATAATAATAATAATAATAATAATAATAATAATAATAATAATAATTATATATATATGTTAATTAAAAAAACTATTGTAAACACATTAAAAATAATAAATATATTGGTAATTATGTATTATGTGCAGTCTTTCAATCTACAGAAGTATTTTTCTTATTAACTTCTGCGGATTTAAAGTATGTATATAATAGTTAATTATATATACATATATGTTTAACTTAATACAGTGACATCTTATTATATTGGGCATGTAAAAGATGATGAAAATATACCTTCGTCCATATCAGATACTAATTATGCAAGTCAACATCTGAGAAGGTCTAAGCGCATAGCTGGTGGTACAAAAGTAAAAGAAGGTGAAGCGCCTTGGATGGTATGTGTTTGTGAATTTCGATGTAATATTTAATTTAGTTTAAAGTGTTTAACTAATAATCAGCAAATTAGCTTATGTTTGTTTGCCAAAATATATATTTACCATTTGTTCAATTACTTGTATAAATTATAAATTTTTTTTTTTAATAGTGTTTTTTATTATTATTATTATAATTAAAAAAATTACAGAAACCTGATATTCCATTGAGACAGATTTTAGTTGGTTCAACAACACAGACATTAGCTCGTTTTCTATCTGTGTTATAAAGCCACATTTAACAGAAACATCATCTTATGTTAAGAAAGCAAATAATTTTATTTTGCTTATCCAAGTTATTAAATTAAGTAAAAGTCATATTTCGGTCAAGTTTTGATATTGGTTATCATTTTACTAGTGTACCTGCAAAGAAAGATATTGACGTTTGTAAAAATATTCAATTGTCTGCATTTGTTGTGTATTTGATGATGCAATGCTTATTTAAAACATGTTTTGTTGTTGTTTTTGATGTTCAGGTGTATAAGCAATCATCAGTTTTAGCTCTGGATTCAGCAATTTCTCCAGATTGGCTTCAATTTTTATGGAGATCTTGGAAAACATTGATATCAGTCGATAAGAAAACATTTATATGATTGTGATATGTTGATGATACCTTTGTTATGTGGCCTTATCATAAGCATATACTTGATTAATTTGTAATTTTCTTAGATCCTTTTCACAACAATATCAAATTTACTATGAAAATGGAAAATAAGAACAAACTTCCATATTAGATGTTTTAACTGAAAGAAAGAAGTATGGTTACTCTTCCCATGGCATATAGAAAGCAAATCAACACTGGTAGATATCTACTTTTTATTACGATCCATAACTTTAAACACAAAATTATAAACATACAATTACAATTTGTCACAAAAATGAATTCACATAATATATCTGAAACAACAATGGATATCCATAAAATAACCAAATCGGCAAACCCTAGACATATACAAAAAAATACAACATATTTATGAATCAATGATATTCATTAAAACAATGGATTCGAATCTAAATGTAAATTATTATCAATCTATACAGATAAAAATCAGATTTTATTTCACTAAAATCAATCAATTATGCAAAATAAAATAGAAACTAATATAGAAAAAAAACATAAAAATAATTACAACAAAACTATTAATCTCAGTCAAAATATTAGCCTCTCTCCTTCAAACCTGAAATAAATTTAACACTCTAAATTTGAACATTAAGAAACATGCAATTTAATATAACTACCGTTAAACATTTGAACATCCAAAGTCTAAGCAATGTATTGACACCTTTTCCACAACAATTAAATATCTTCATGGAAACCTAATAAATCAACCAATGATCTTTAATTTAAAAATCTAAATGGAGCACACAATTGAAAACCTATATTTTAATTCAAGCAATACAAATATAAACTAACATATTTTTTTTTACTTGTGAACGTTATGGGTGTTAATAAAACAAATTTAAACAATTTCATTGTTAAAATAATTTCAGTAGGTTACAACAATAAATCTGGCATTCTCCAGTTAGCAAAATCAAATAAACATCAAACCACACACAATTAACAAACTTTCTATATTTATGATTGGATTTAACATTCATTTTTTATGCCTTCCAACATCTTTGAATTTATCATAAAAAAGTAATTTCCATCAGAACCTATGTGCAATTAACAACTGCATAATTCAGTACAGTTATCACCATTTCTGAAACTAATTTCTCCATCAACAGCAAGATAGGTTCTCAAAAATAATTTCACAAATGTTGACATCCACAACTATATACCTCAAACAAATCTGCTACTGGTTAGGAATTGTAATCGAACACACAATGTTTTTGATATCCTTTAAAATCTTATATCTACAGCAAAACATAATGGAGGAAATAATAAAACTAACAAATAATTTTAAAAAAATAAATAAATATGTTAAGTGTAATAAAATTTTACTCATGTTCAAGGTAAATTATCTGGATTTTAAATGTAAATAAATGATTCTTATTATACTTCATTTGAAACCCTTAGAGAATAAATCAATAAAGGTCTTTAAAAAAAATTGTATTGAAGATTACAATAACCTAAAGAATTATTCGGGAAAATTATCTAGAGAAAAGTTGATAAACTTATCCTTTTAAGTCTGCTACAATTGGAAGTGTGAATTTTAATTGCCTTATTAATTATTGGTACAGAAACCGCCAAATAATTTTTGCTTTTGGATAAGTGGTGAATATTGCATTATTATACATCCAACAGGATAATAAACATATATATGCATTATCTGGAATGTTTGCTTATTATAATATCAGTTATTATCAGTTCAATTCACAAAGATGAAATAACTTGGACAAATTGTATAAAATATAATGGAAGAAAATGTTTGTTTATTATTTGTTGTTACTGCTGTGTTATGTATATTACTTACGTCATGTGTTATTTGGGAATTTTATTTTTAAACATATAAGCTTTGTGGTATATGGTATATAAATATATTTAGTCAAAGGGATATAAAAATGTATAAAGACACATACATGTATTATTACACACATTTTTATTATCTTCCCAAGTAAGGGAAAATATAATTTTAATGCCATTGATCTGAAGAGAGAAAAATATTTAACTCTTATAGTTTAAAACTGATTTTGGTGAATTTTAATTAAAGGTAAAAACACAAATATTTTTGTCAAAGATACTAGAATGACCGAGTAATTTTCTTATATAAAAGAAAATTTGATATAAATCTTTTTTCATTTTGTAATTTTGTATAGAAATGAACTTATCCACTTTGAATACAAATGCAGGTTCGATCTTTATTGCTTAAATATGTTGTGCTCTCTAACAAAAGTATAGTTGTCATTTTAAAATAATTAACAATCATTTGACATATGCATTTTTGATTCATCTATTCATACATTAATGGTTTTGCATTGTAAAATGGAATATGTATATCTCCACTAATATTGCTGGTATTGTTTTACCTTGCTATAATATTGAGAATGATTAATAACAGTTTTTAGCTGATAGGATGTTCCAATAGAATGGCATCCAATAGATTAATATTAATATTGAGCATGGCTGATGGAGAGTCACCTATTCCTGTTTCCATGAGAGGAAAGATTGGTAGAGGCTAAGTAATAATTAATGCTTTTCAGCATACATAATCCTAAAAGAAAAGATATTCATGGTCTGAATTCTATTATTTTGTAATGAGGCAAAGCTTACACAGGTGTATACCCATAGAGAGGTAGTATAATTAGCCATATTATTATAAAACTGTCATGTTGTTTTATAGAGCCTCCCTTTTTAGTGTTAAATCCCTCATGATGATATAGAGTTAGTTTTCCCACTGTGTATGGTGAAGTATAGTAGTTCAAAGCTCATATAGAAGGTATAAAATGATGTTAGATTTAAGAACACTGATTTATCTGTGGTGTTAGCTTGATTGTTATAGTGTTTTATTATTGTAGAATCATTATCAGTAATATACAGATCAAACTAAGATCTATTAATAATTATAGAACTTATAGATATAAAAGCAAGAGAGGCACATTGGCTGTGTGGATTCATCTTCATCAAATAATGATTTGACAATGGATGGGTAAGATCATTTAAGTATTCAATAATTGAGTTGTGGACATAGGTAATATTTTAGTGAGATCTATGTGTATTTGACTTTTGATGTCTATTCTTACTTTAAGGCAGCAAACCAATCAGTTATTAATTGAGCAGAATGTGATAATTGCCCTTATAATATTCTGATAAAAGAAAGGCTATAGGAGAATGCAATGCTTTATAATTTTTTTTTAATTCTAAATTTAAACTTGGTGCTTATCCTAAAATTCTAAATATACTGTTAGCTGTAATTCAAGTGCTAGTTCACCTTCAAGAAGTGTCATTATTTCATTTTTTCAGGAGAAATTAAATAGTAGTAAGTGATACTCTTAAGATGATTGTCCAAGTTAGTCACATTGATTAAAAGTATGGTTAATGGGATACAAAGTATTTTTCCATTCATAAGTTCTTTTACTTAAATGTAATGATTTTATTTCATGCCATATCTTTGAATTAAAATTTGTAAATATTGTAAATAAAGTTTTTTGTATTTAAAAATTTATTTAGTTGCCTGTAGTCTTATTGCTAATTACCACATATATACACTATTATTGTTATTGCTATCGACCTATCAGAAGATCATAAACTGAAATCATCATCGACCAATATAGTACTATTAAAGATATTATGCTGTATAATAATAGTTTTATTTAGCCTTATAATTTATTAGTACATCTAATGCATCATCACACAATAAGCAAAATGTTAATGAACTTAGAATACAGAGTATTTTAAGTAATAGATTAAAAGATAAATATAATATTGATTTGATTGATTTAGTTAAATCCACAGAGCTATCATTCACTGATCTTGATCACATGGTTTATAATTATTTGAAAAAAAAGGAATTTGGTAAGTTGTTGTATTTATTTATTAAAAAATGATTTCTATTTCTTAAATATTAACGTTATAAGAGTTATTGAAGTCATGAAGTTTATGAGTAACTGCTAAATATAGTTCTTAATTTGAGTTTATATTGAAAGCCGTTTTGTGCATTCTATTTGGGTAGTGGTAAAATCCCTCTCACTGACCAAAATAAATTGTGTATAATGATTTTGAGTGTTTGAACCCTGAGAAGAATTAGTTGTTAAGTTTCAAGTTAGAATTTAATTTGTAATAAATTTTATATCTGGTTAACTATTATGGTTGGACGTGAAATAAATTACTTTCACTGTTTATGAAAGTCAACTAAGCTTTAAGATGTAAATTACTTCTTTGGCATAAAATGGATAGTTTGCTTAACTTCATGATAATATTCTGGTTGTGTCAAGCTTGGATTCCCTATTTTTAGATAGCTTACCTTTTTTACCATTTAATACCATATTAGTTTATAGTTTAAGTTTTAAGTCTCTATCATTACATTGTTCTTCAATTTCATCTTGATCGTTCATTCATTTATCCATTCTCATTTGATAGTAATTCATTATCATAATTGATTAATCATACAGTAACTTTTATACTTTTATCATCTTAACTATTCATTAACTCTTATTCTATCATCATCATAATCATTCATTATTCTCATACATCATCATTCTTTTATCTTCATTCTTAGACTCATTTCATTCCACTATTTAATTATTACTTCTTTCCATCATCCATTTAGTCATCTACATCATAATTTACTTATTATTTTATATATAAGTTTAATTTTCATAATCATTCCAGAGATATAATTATTAGTTACTTATTAATTTGCTGAATATCAAATTTTAACTCATCACCATTTGCTTGTATGTATTTCAAATCTGGTTTGACCAGAAGTTATTACTATCTTTATTAATCACTTTGTGATCTTCTTTAGATCTATAGTTTCATGCTAGTTTTATTCAATACAGGAATCATCTCGTTAGTTTTACATTTTTGTTTCTTTATGCCCATATTCATAATAATAAGAGTATGATAGGTTTCATAGGAGAATTTAATCGCTAAAATGTACGGCATGATTCGTTGATGACCAGATAGAACAGGGAGAAGGTTTATATATATATATGATAAACAAAAATGCAAGTTATATATATATATATATATATATTATTATTATTATTATTAACCATCTTTATGAATCCACTGCAGGATGAAGGTCTCTCCAAGTTTAATCCATCTACTCAAATCTTTAGCTTCTCTTCTCCACATCACCCTTGCACATGTTTATTTCATACATCTAATATGTGGTCTGTTTCAGGGGTCTTTTACATTCTCTTGAAATCCAGTTTAAGATTTCAATTGTCCATCTAATATTATCTCTTCTACCAATATGTCCAGCACAACACCACTTCAGTATTTTAATTTTTTCAATGAGGTCAGTAACACCTGTTTGTTCTCTTACCATGCTTCTTGTTACTCCCAACATGCATCCATCTATGCTTGTTTGAATTGTCTGAAGTCTCTGTATTGCTCTTCTATTAAGTGTCCAAGTCTCTGATCCATAAGTAAGAACTGGTAAAACATATTTATTAAAAACGTTCCTTTTCAAACACATAGGAATATTTTCTTTTAGTATCATGTTATTTCTACCAAAATCACTTCAACCAAGTTTAATTCTATGATTAATTTTATCTATTATATTTCAATGTGTATTAATAATCTGACCAAGGTATTGGAGACTGTTAACTTTTTCTAACTCATCATAATCAATCATTATTTTGATATTTTGAGAAAAGCCATTAAACATTACTTTAATCTTTTTAACATTTATCTTTAATTATACTTTTTTAGTGCATCATTTTTGTATATCTTCATATTCCTTTTTTTCTTCATAAATTCTCTAGTCTCCGTAGAAATTGTATTGACCAATTACTGCTTTTTTTTTGCCAGCTATTTTTGTTGCAGTTTTTTAAAGTGTATCAACAATTTTCATATTAATTTTATTCAAATGTGAATCATGTTCAAAATCTACTAATACTTGAAACCGATTTATATGTTCTAATTTAAATTCATTAGAATGTTTCTGAAGATTAGGAATATCAACTGTAAATATTGTTTTTCTTTTATAATTTTTGTCTCTCTAGTTTTGCATTAACACGTATTTTAGAAATTACTAATCAATGATCACTTCCAGTGTTAAATTTATTAAGAACATTACAATCTTGAAATATGTGTTTTGTGTTAGTCAAAATACAATTTAATTCTGCTGTATCTTCATTTGGATGCTTCCATGTCCATTTTCTTTTAACATTTTTCTCAAAAAAAGAATTCATAATATAATGTTTTCTTTTTCTGCAAACTCCATAAGTCTATGTCCTCTCACATTTCTATTACCATAACCAAGATTACATACAGCACTTTCATCTTTCATTTCTTTACCAATTCGAGCATTAAAGTCTTCCATAACAATTTTAAAATGGTGTTTGCTCTGATCAAAAGCTTTTTGGACATCCATATAAAAATCTTCTACTACTTCATCCATATGAGAACTTGTTGGAGCATAAACCTGAATTATCTACATTTGGTATCTGTGTAACTATTCTTGCCACTCTGTCGGATACACCATCAACCTCCACAATGTTGTTTTTGTACTTTTTATTTATAATAAATCCTACTCCATTTATATTTCCAATATATGTGCCTTTATAATAGTGTACTTGGCCACTTTTTAAATCAATTGTCTCTTCACCTTTTCTTCTAACTTCACAAAGTCCAATAATGTCCCATTTAAAATAAGACAATTTTTCTACTAATTTTTGCAATCTTCCTTCTATTAAAAGTGACCTGCAGATGTAAATACCTAAATAAAAAGTCGTCATCATATGGCAACTTGGGTCCACAATCAAGAGATTTTTATCACTCTCTGCTGCCTTAGTTGGTGACTTTACAGCATCCTGGGAATAAGGGCCATGATTTATTTTTGCCTGTCATAATTGTATATATTGTAAAATATTTATCATTTACACAAACATTCATTCTGCTTTATCAAGCATCTGAGAAGAAAGACCATGGTGTTTCTTGATATAAAACTCAGAGGTAAAAAGCCAATAAACTCACTACACTGGCTAATGTGTGTTGGTGAGCAGCCCATGTTTGTTCTTATACTATATGAATAATCATGTAATAATAACAGCTGCAACGACAAGAATGTATGGACTAAACATTAGAAATTTGACCTGCTCGGTTCATTTAAGTCCTCCAAGACGAATCAAAGGGTCTCCTTTCAGTTATAGAAAACTCCTACACACACACACACACACACATATATATATATATATATATATATATATATATATATATATATAAATATATATATATATATATATATATATATATAATTTTCCTAACTTCGTGTCTAAACCAAACTAAGCAAAGAAAATCAACTCAATCGTACAATCATTGTATTCACTACTAAAGCAGACTTCTCAAGTACAAGAAAATAAACACATCTTTCTATAATTTTGTTAGGGTTTATGCCACTATTTGTATATATCAGACTATAAGTAGCTGTAAATAAATATTTGATTTAACTCTTTGAACTTGAGACTAATTTTTCTAATACTGAAGTGAATGATTGGGTTATAGAAGTTATTTTCTTGTGTTAGCATTGTTTACTTTTGAATTTGAGTTAATTTTAATAATTTTATTGACAAGTTTAGCTTTAAACGTTATATGTATATATATATATACATTGTAACGGGATATATATATGCATTACATTCAAATTTTAATAGTAACTTTTTTTATCTAATTCAGAATTAAAAACAAACTGTCAAAATGCACAAAAAACAAATTATTAATTTATTAATATGTTAGATTGATTTAAATATTAAAATAAGCTTTAAAAAAATAAATAAATTATAGAAACGATGCAAAGATTCTAATCTTTAAATAAAATATATAATAAAAAAAACTTTTTTTTTTTTACTAATAGCGAAGCTTTTTTTAATTTTCAAATATAAAAATTACAAACAGATCCTTAAGACAAAATGACAATTAAAAAAATAATTAAAAAATAGATAAGAGTTCCTGCCTAGAGATAGAGACACAGACCTCAGTGCAAAAACCAAAATCTTACCTTGGACACAAAGAATAAACCAATAAAATACAGACATGAAGTATGTTTGATGAATCCTGCATTCCAGAGATAAGGTGCCTAGGGACTATAAAAGAAAAATTCAAAACAATAATTAGTTGGAGAATCAGAAAATTAAAGTTTTGTATTCATCTGTAAAAATAATTTTAAAAGTTATCGCCGTCACCAAAAAAAATGTAATTAGCTTCATCATGCTTCCTTCGGTGCGGCCGGCCTAAGGCAGCTTTCATATCCACGGATCCCAGGATCAAACCACTGGTACCGTATTCAGAAAACATCATAAATGCATCTTCATAAATTGTCATCACCCACAAGAAATTAATCTTGTATAAATTTGGATCTTCCGCGCGAAGGAACGAGCATGAACAAAGGAAAGTATAAATTTATAAATGAAACATAAACTCTCTTAAGTTTAAAATCTTCAAACTTTATGTGTTTTTAAAATGAACTATAGACTTTCTTTCTGAGCAAAGGTGAACTTTTAACTTTCTATAAACTTTGCAATTTTAAACTCTTAGCTAAAGTTTTCAACGTAATCTTTAAAAAAAAAAATGCATTGTATTTAATTTTTGTTTATTCATGTTTAATTAGTATCTGTTTGTAATAGGGCGGGGGGTTGCTATTGCAAATGAATGTAAAGATAGAAAACACATTGTTATTTGTGCATTATTAAATTTTAAAAATAGGTTAAAAATAGTATTTCTGGAAAGAAAATAAGTTAAATATAATGCTCATTTTAAAAGGATTTTAAAACTAAACTAAATATTTTCTTTTTATTAATTTACTAAATGATTTAAATGTTAGTTGAGTATATATGGCTGCTAGATTAGTTTAAATATATGTTAGTTTAAAGAGGATTTGATTTCGGACTATTTGTTTGTGGGTGTCAGTGCTGGTGGAGAGATATATGGATGTTTATATCAATGTAATGTGAAGTGTGTTAGCATCTAGGGCGATGAGTCCAACTGAATGCATGACCCCAAAGAGGCAGTCATACCTTTGAAATGGACACAGATGTATTTCCTGCACCATTGACCTATTCCAGCTCTGTGGATTTTGGATAATAAGCCAGCAAGATAAGACCGCTCTCCCATCCATACATAGCATTTTTTTTATTATTTTATATGCATGCTTCCTTCACCTGACAGATGCACATTTCTGTGGGATGAAGGCCATTTCTTCTCCAATAATATCATGCTGTTCAGATGCACATTCCTGTCGACGTGATTATATGCTAACATGTTTACATTGCATTGGTTGCTGATATATATCTGGAAGCGAGTATTGGTGTGGCTGCGGATTTTTATTCTGGAGTCAAGTGATTTGAAAATTTATGAGTGCATCTAGGTAGCTCATCTATACCCAGCATTCTAAAATTTAAAATTAAAGTTAAAAACAAATAAAATAATAATGGAACAAAATAAAACATAAATTTCTTCTTGTGTTATAAAAATTAATTTTTTAAAAGTTTGTGCGTTATTAATTATATACGTAAATAAAATCTTTTTTTGTGTGTTATTAATACTGACAGTGATTGCCTTTATTATTATTATTTATTATAAAAAATATATATTTTACTAAATATATAAGTTTCTGTGTCTACTTGAGCTAGTGACTAGGGCTGACGGCCGTGATCTCAACAGCATGTATCTGTCGACTTTATAAATTTTCTTGGTTCAAAGTAGCCTAGTGGCGCTCTGTCGGCAGATGCGGTAAGACTGGATATTTCATTATCATCTCCGACTGTTATAATATATATATATATATATATATATGTAAAATAAATAAAATATCCGTTAATTAAAAACAATATTGTAATTATAATTGAAATAATCTTTTTAACAGTTTACAAACAATCCTTAAATCTGCAGAAGTACTTTCAGTTACTTTCTAACCTGCCTTACCTGCCATTAAATTCAAAAACCAAAAGTGGAAGCAAACATCATCAATTCAAATCCCAAGAATCTCGTATTTTAATGTTAGAAGAATGTCGATTTATTAAATGTGTTTTATTCCTGTTTATAAAAATTGCCTCTTTATTTATTTATTTTTTTGTGTGATAGTATCCTATCATATATAGGTGAATCTAGGTGCAGTATTGAGAAAAGATTGAAGGAACATGAATTGTTATATAAGCATGTAAAAAATAAAAATAATGGTGATTTAATATCTCCTTCAGTTTTCTTTGGTCACGAAAAAACATGTAAATATAAAGTTAAATTTAATTTTGAAAATGTGAAAATTCTTCATGAGGAGAGAAACCATAGTAAAAGAAAAATTAAAGAGGCAATTTTTATAAACAGGAATAAAACACATTTAATAAATCGACAAGCTTCTAACATTAATATATGAGATTAGTGGAATTTGAATTGATGACGTTTGCTTCCGCTTTTGGTTTTTGAATTTAATGGCAGTTGAGGCAGGTTAGAAAGTAACCTAAAGTACTTCTGCAGATTTAAGGATAGTTTGTAATTGTTTGTAAACCATTAAAAATATTTCAATTATAATTATATATATATATATACCTATCAATATATATATATATATATATATATATATATATATATATATATATATATTGATAGGTAGCTTTGATAAACGTATTAGGCTTGGCCTGTGGAGGAGCTATAATTGGTGACCAATGGATCCTTACATCAGCACATTGTATTGAAAGGTAATTTACTCAATGCTTTTAATGAAATTACATAATTTCTTGACTATTAGTTTTACAGATTAATACTTTAAATATATTACTGATTATTTAAATTTGTCATGAATTACACAATGTTCCTTGTTATTCATTATTATAAAGTCGCTAATAAAGTTGATAAGGTCTAACATAAGGAAAATATGTGCACATTTTCAAAAAATGGGACATAGTTCCAAATATAAATGTTTTAATCCTTGGAGTACTTGAGGACATCAAAATTTCATTGTGCAGGTAGAAATAATTTAGCACACTATTTTTTTATAATAAAACCTAATGTAATATGTATTACCTATTTATTGTTAATGTGAAGAACGTATGAAACGATATTTTGCTTTCCAAAATGACCTGATGATGAATCGTGATACATTTTTTATACGTGTGAGCTCTATGTAACCAATAAAATAAGCAATACTTCCCGTATCCCATATTATCTGCAAGTTTTTATATATTACATCATATATTTATTTTAATATATATCCATTGAAATCCATCATTAATCTTACAGGCATATTCTCATGAGTTTTATTTTCGCAAACATTATAGGATGCTCATAAGCCGTTGTTTATAACAACCTATATTATGTATCATTGATCAATTTAGTGTATTAATATATTTACACTAATTAAATTAGATCGGATTCTTTTCTACTTTCAAAACCCCTATTTCACCAACCCCCTTTTTTTTCTCTTCATATTATTCTTATTTAAAATTATAAATCTAGATTTTTATCTTCAACAGTAATAACTAAATTCTTATTTTCAGCTTAGTCTTTGGTGTCCTTTATTGTTTTTTTATATTTCCACTCATTCTTATTTATATTTCCATTCTTCCTATTAATAACATTATTAAATTAAGACTCTGTTTTAATTGTTTCTTCTTCCTTAATATTTGCTGCTTCTATACTAATCAATGTTTTTTTATCAGTATACATATCTTTAAATGGTATATATTTTGGTGATTTCTCCAACATCCTTCTCTCGGAATTTGAAACTTTACTTCTTGATATATTTACCAATTTATTATTATTACTTTCATTTCTAAGATGTTCAATTTTATTCTCTTCATTTTTATAATTTTTATCTCTATACAACCCTTTACCTTTATATTTTCTACATTTTCACTTCTTATCATACGTTATTTTAAGCTTATTTTTTATGAATTCATTATGCTGTTCTAACCATTTATTCATATAATAAAACATGTCCGATGATACTTTTCCTTTTATTCTTGTTCTTATTTTTTTTATAAATTGTAATTAAAATATTTATTCACCAGTATTTTTCTTTAATAAGCCATTCCAATATTGTTATTTGTATTTTATATATTATTTTTTGGAAATAATTTTTTGCTAAAATGTTTAATTCTGCACAATCTAGGCATTAGCCTCTCCATTTTGCAGTTATTTAAAAACGTTAACTGCCACTTTATTTCTTCGATTCTTCTATTATTATTCCACAACTCGTTAAACAAATTAAAAGTTATTTTATCCATTGATTTATGCAAAAAACATCCACTTATCTTTAGTACTTTCAACTCTGACACCCATTTCTTCATTACTTTTCTTATAATGAATATATTACCAGATATTTCAATCACGTTCTGATACATTATAACAATTTTCATAACGTTCATTATAAATATTTCACTTAATGGTATTAATTTTAAAACCACTACATTTCCTTTCTAATAAACACTCTGCTAAACTGAATATAATCAATTTAATAGACAACTACATAATTAAAAGAAAAAATATTTTTACCAAATCGACTTTTGTTCAAAATTGAACCTTGTCATGATGTTACAATAGTTCAAAAAACATGCCACGTTATCATCTACAACACCTTCTATTGGCCAATCCCAACCAAAAAAAAATGTTTTCATGTTTTTGTTTTTTTTTTATTTAATCTCCATTTTCATCCCAATGTTAATGAAACTTGTACTAAATTCATAGATTTGTCTTTATTTTCTTCTATATACATAGTGTCATACACTTGCCTTTCTTTATAATTCCTACAATATTTCATCATCTTAATATTTTCTTCACATTTCCTAACATACCCTGTTTCTAAAAAATGGCCAAATGAGTATGACTTAATATTTTTACTATTTACAGAGCAATAAATAGAAGAATATTAATTCAGAACCATTTTAACCCTTTTTACAAACAGGGCATATTATGAAATGTATTGGAAGTGTTGAGATGATCAAATATTGTAGAAATTATAAAGGAAAGTATATGAGACAATGTATATAAAAGAAAATAAAGACAAATGTATGAATTTAGTACAAGGTTCAATAAAGTTGGGTGGCAATAGGTATTAAATAAAAATGGTAAATATGGAAACAGTAATAGGTTTGGGATTGGCCAATAGAAGCTGTCCTAGATAACATGTATATCATGTGACTTTTTTGAATTATTGTATCATCTTGTCAAGGTTCAATTTTGAATGGAAATCGATTTGATAAAAATATTTTTTTATTTTAATATATGTAGTTGTCTAATAAATTTATTATATTCAGTTTAGTTTAAAGTATATAAGTAAGTCAACATAATGGTTTTAAAAGTATTACCATCAAAATATAGTTGTAATATTGTTTTTTACCAAAACATTGTGAAAAAATATCTATTCATTATATTGGTGATGATTGATTAATATCACAATCCAAAAGTTTTACCATCCATATATTTAATTCATTCTTAGTCTCTCATCATCAGATAGTAAAAAAAAATGTTGAGAATGTAATAAAAAAGCGATCTAACCCGTACTAATGCTTTAAAATGTCTGTCATCAATTTAAAGTTTGAAAACATATTTAATGACAGTTCAAATAAAATCTTTTTTATATAAAACATTAAAATTATTAGTGCAACCTATTAATAACATTATTTTACTAATACTCTTTTTTCATGATAAACATTCCAATACATAATCAATACTAGCAGAAATACATAATAACACTATAATTGTTTATTTGTCACTCTTTAACTATTTCCAACGTTTAAGTTCATCAATTGAAATGTATTTCTTTTACTCATACATGAATTCATAAATAGGTAGAAAATTCAAGTGAGACTCCAACAAATCAACGATAGAAATTTCATCCACAACTTGCAACAGGATCTAGATATTTAATGGGAAAATTTATCTAAAGCTAAATTTGCATTCAACCGTTAAGAACGTTGTTGAATTTCATGAGTCTACTTTATAGAATCTAGGTATTTATAATTGGTAATGTCACAATTCAATGCAACTAATTTTGCAAGACTTTCTTAATATATGCATATGTCTACAAAAAATTAGTTATCTTATTTCAACATCCTTGGCAATTTCTTACATCGTAATATTTTTTTATAGAAAACACGATAAATGGCATGCGCTTTTCATACGTCATTATTAACATCATCAATTTTAGTCATTATCCATTTACATAAGGATGAATGTGTCTCTTGAAGTTCAATGCATCTTTTCTGATTTCTAACTGCTCTTCTCCACATCATTTTCAATGAGCATAGCAATAGAATAGTTATCAAAATGTTGAAATGTTAATCAGTAGCATTTGAAGAATTAGGCAAAATGTATAAAAAAAAGTTGTTGTAATTATTTGCACACACACACTCGTATATATATATATATATCAGATACTCCATATATAAATAGGCTTAGCCATTTAATTTAGCCAAATCCCATATATATATATATATTATAACGATCCGGGATTAGAGACTTAACGTAATATGCACTACAAGGGCGCCATCTACGCATTTGAACCTAGAAATATTTATATAGTAGGCAGATACGTAAGTCAAAAAAAATTATATATTTTGATTATGGTCATTAGCCCATTGTCACTAGCTCAGTGGAACAGCAGAGATTTATATTTTATAATAAATTCTTGTCTAAGATACATTTCAATATTAAAAAAGGAATAAAATAAGCCACTGCCAGAAATTAACACACAAACATTTATTTACACACATATATATAAAATTTAGCATTATTTTAGAATAACTTTTACTTTGGATTTTAACTTGATTTTAGAATTTAAATTTACATTTTAATTTTTATAATATTATAAGTTTACATTTTAATTTTTATAAGTTCGCACAGATGGATTTATGAAAGTTTGTTTTATAATGTTGAGTATAGATGTTTACATAGATTACATGGTTAAAAACATTTCAAAATAAACATAACCGATCAAAATACAAAGTCATTGATAATGTCAATTGCAGAGGGAATACAAGAAACCCAATGGCATTCATCATAATATGCTGCATTATCATCAATGACATATATTCTAATCGAATATAAAAACCACAAGCATAAGTAACCGCTAACCAATCCATGCAAGCGTCTATACCCAACTTAATTTTAATGGATTTTTATTTAGAGTGTCAAGTATGAATAGACTACATAGATTTGCATTTGAAAAGAAAATAGTCTATTCTTATTTAACCTTAGGCCAAAAGTTCACAGTTAAACCAACGTCAATCCATCTGATATATTGATGCATTCAATGTAACACGAATACAGAAGCACAAAATAGGTTAAGAGAAGAAATTGCCTCTCATCAGGTAGGAATACTATATCTATCTGATGAGAAGAGCAATAAAAAAAACTCTATAGGAAAGGACTGCGGTCATTTTGCCAGCTTACGTTCGCATTCCGTAGGCAAAAAGGAAGTGTGCGGCATATAAAGCGATTCTGCCTGTAGCGAATCTCGTAGTACATCTACTAATTACACCAATATATCCAATCCATTGACCCAATTTAACTACGAAACAAATAACTTAAGATTACCTTCCTCTAATATAACTTTACAAATCTATATAGCCATTCATGCCCGACTTAAGTTTAACATTTATATAATTTAATTTAATGAAAAACAGAAATCATAATAAAAACTTAAAAGACCAAAAAAAAAAAAATGGAAATGATTTTATAAAAGAAATACATCAAATTAAAATTACTTATTAATAAATAAAGTTGGTCAGATAGGATTCTATTGCAATTATTTAAATACGGAACAAGTTTTAGAATTAAAGTTCTTTTTGTTTAGAAATGTTCATTAATTATATATATTTCTTACATTTAGAAAAGTTCATCTTTAAGCCATTGCTATTTGGGTTCCAGTATTAATTGTCCTGATGTCCTGGCAAGACCGGTATGCTGTTGGCCATTTTATTGATTCATCCAGAGGTCTTTTACTTTAGCTGGTCCTCAATGTAGAAAATGATTGGTCATTTCTGCTTCTTTCTTAGCAGAACTGAAGGGATTGAAGAGTGCATCTTCTCAATCCCTTCTCCTTCAAGTCCACACTAATACTATCACCACTGCTGTCATACATCTCTCCATCTAATTTTCTTCACTCACTTTTTATAGTAGCCTTTCAGTTCCAGTGGACATTACGTCATGACGATGTGATGGTCTTTTCACTGAGGTCCGATTCCATTGCTTTTCTGTCCTATCTGACCTTTGCTTATACATTTTAAATGCCCAAAGGCTAGTTTATATTTAACTAATTAAAACAATCATTTCCATTTTTCAATAACATTAATTAATTTGTTTTCCAAACTTAAAGATATATTTTTATCTCTAAATCTTTTTAAGTTTTTGCTTTTAAAATACTTTTTCCATTTTTAATAAAGTTTTATATTTATATTTTTTTTTCATCTGATGCTATTATATATATATATATATATATATATATATATATATATAATAGCATCAGATGAAAATATATCATCTACGCTAAATATCATATATATATATATATATATATATATATTTGAGTTTAGATGATATTTAATTTCAATTTTTAATTCTTAAACAAAAGAAGTTTTTATTTGCAAACTTTTCTTTTTTCGTGTTTAATAAAAAAAATAATGTAACGATGTGTGTGCCCGTTACAATATATATATATGGTTTTTAATTCAATACATGTACACACTCATATATAAATATAATGCTTAATTATTCCATACATTTTAATTTATTTAGTTTATACGAAAATGGTACTGCTGGTAGGATTGTCAGTGGAAAAGTACATCTGCCAGATTTCGATATTAATTCTTATTCTTCTTTGGAATATCAATTTGATGATATTTATATGCATGAAAATTACCTTAAAGATATATACAGTTTTTTAAATTTTGATGTAGGCATAATAAAATTAAAAGGAAAATTAAATTATTCAAATACTATTCAACCATTGGTCTTGTATCCAAACAAAGACATAAATGAAATGGATACAACAATGCAAGGATGGGGAATAACACATTACAGTAAGTTAATTTAAAATACATTAATACTATAAAGCAACCATATATGTTTATGTTATAATGTTAAATATATAAAAAGATATTGAACTTATACAATTGTTAAT
>JAQFVV010007821.1:0-56576 GCA_028023455.1 Epiperipatus broadwayi
CATAAGGTTATTAGTTAATATTTTAAACTTAAACAGATATATACCCAAACGAGTATACCTCTTTGTCAAAATGATGGATATGTTTTATATCTATAAAATATAATACGTGTAATAAATATATAAAAGGGTATATAGATAATATATGGATAAAATATAAAGTATATAATAGATAAAATGTATATAGATAAAATGTAATGTGAATAATAACAATATAAAGAGTATGTAAATAAATATAAAGTGTATAATATATATATATATATATATATATATATATATATATATATATATATATATAAGTTATATAAATCAAATATAGAGTATATAATATATATATAGAGTGATCAAATCACTCACAAAAATAACTTACAATTTAAATAGGATCTGGGGGTTGTTTAAGGAGTAACTCCACGCTGGGGTTGAAACAACATCCCAATAGATCATCATCATCTTCATCAGATGTCCAACTGTCATCATCATTGGTTACCCATTCATTAGCTTTCTTTTTGTCTTTCAACCTCACAGGAGATCGCTTAGGGTGCATTGTCAGACTTAGTGCGAATTCGCTGCCTTCATACGGGTATCTCGTTATGCAGCCTGACATTCTTTTCTTCCGTAAGTGCTTTCCCCATTCCTTGCTTTGACTTTTGGTCACTTGGGATTGACTTTAGGTCACTTGGGATTTGTTCTTTTCCAACCCAATTTGTTCTTCATACAGAGAAAACATGTTATTTTCATAATTAAGCTAGTACTTAGGTTCATTTAAAAGTTGTTTCCTTTGATTTTGGTATTTTCCTCTGAAAGCTTTGGCTTCCCCTCTGTAAAGTTACTTTCAAGCCATCATCTTCAAATCCAACCAATAGCTTGCACTATCTTAAGTCTATTAAGTCTTTTATCTTGGTAATCACTAGCAAAGTTGCTTTCCTTACTTTCTTTTTCTGTCTCTTCTTTCATTTCTGCTGCATCTCTCAAATTCTGGAATACATGCACAGATAGTATTTTCTTCTTTGTCGGCTATTTGACTTCTTTGTAGCAGGTTTTTCTTTATTTCATATATTTCCTCTCTAATCTCCCTTTGAGCTTCTTCACCCTCTTGGAATTTGCTGCCTAATTCTACACGAACTTCATAAACCTCCTGACTCTGTCAATGTCTTTTCTTTGACATTCTACCTTCTCTACTAAAGGTCTTAACTTCTTTAATTATAACCTATCTTGATTATTTGCCATGACTTGTCTGTAATGTTTCCTTGAATTCTCTCGTAACTTTATATTTATGCTGGCAGCTGGGTGATAAACGGAATTTCATTGATTAGGCCTCAAACTTTGCTCAAATTTTTTATCCCTTTCCTCCATTTTCTGTCTTTATCTTTCATTCCTTTCTTCCATTTTCTGATCCATTTTTTTATTCCATTCCTCCATTTTCTGATCCCTTTCCTTGGCATCCTGTCTAAGTTGTCTCAGCAACCAATTCAAATCCCAGCCTTCCTGCTTAATCTCCATCGGTGTCTGTTCCAATATTTTTGTAACTAAATTCTCTGGCATAGCTACAGTTTTTGTTATCTTGTACAATCCTTTCAAAATTATTATTATTTTGTACCTAATAAATATTTGATTTTTAAAACTTTTATACTTTTAATACGGCTGTTTGCTGCTCTCCCCCTTCAAGAATGACTCGTTCACTTCCATCCCAAATCTATGGCTAACTCACTAATATATTTATAAGCCTAGACCTTCATCTCGATGCCCGTCCAACATATAATGAAGTTAAAAAATTTTTTTTCGTCTCCCTACTTTTTATTTTATAAAACATATGCAACATTTTATTTTAAAAAAAAAAAACTCTCTTTTCTTTTTTTTAGCTTTAATAATGTATACGAAAATTTTAAAAAAAAAAACCTTTTTTTTCGTCTATATATCTAAAGTATAACACATATTTTAATATTAAAAAGACTCAATAAAAACTCAACTCACCCCGGTCTCTTCTTCCAGCTGTTTTTGTTTTATTTTATTATATATGCTTAAAGGGTTCATGCTTATGACCCTAATTTCGTTTACCCATCTGCACCAATTTCAAACCTTTTAACTTTTTGGTTTAATTTGACATTACTTTTATATATATATATATATTTCTTACTCATTTTAAACCACTCCAATTCATTAAAAATACTTTGATAAAGCGAGTCCCCCTTTTTCTTTTAATCTAAATTTCTTTTCTCTGCTCCCTAATGACAAATTTATATGAGGATGATTTATAACTTGATCAATCATCTCTGGGCGTCAGATCACTAGTGAACAGGAAAGACACAAAATAAATTTAATAAATTTTTTGCTATATACACATAAAAGTCCATAACTCAGAGTATGTAGGTGTTTACATCGAAGCCTCACTTGGTCGTCCAAACGCAGAAAAAAATCTTACATATATACATTATTAAAAAAAAATTTGACTCAAAATCATCAATTTTGACCAAAAGAATTATATATATACTCCAGAATATCTTCAGGGGTGGAAATGAGGTTACAAGCCCTACGATTTGGGTGTCAAACATGGCAAAAAACCTTATGTGCCGGTCAAAAAATATGTATCCATCTAACACAAGCTGGAACTCACAAAATGTACTTCAAACCCAAGTAGAGCCCGAAGATTTTGGTCAGGGACCAGCCTGGATTCGAACCCTCTCCAAGCCCCAGATCAAACACCTAATGGACAACATAACAATGATGGCCCACGAGAATTAATTCTTAATCTGACCCACTAGCAAATCGGAGAAACAAAGACTCATGGACTTTAAACATCTATATAAACAACTTAAACACTAAAGACATTTCAAAGATAAAATCTAAGATAATTAGTTAATAGGGTGTTTTACTAATGAAATAGCTATGGGAAATTAGTGAATTGGATTGATTTAATAATGAGACAGAAACTGAAATATGATGAATTAAAATATATTTATTGACAATTGTTGTTGCTAAAAATGCAATCATTTAGGCATTTTTATTTATAAAGTAACATTACTCTAGGCCATTTAATCAATAATTGATACTTTATGCCGCTTGCCATTTGATTGTTCCAATATTATTTAATGGAAACAAATAGCTCCTACTATATAACTCATCACTACATTACTTTTACCAGTTATGCCCTTTCATCATCAGTTTGAGTGGCTATTCTACGTGAAATCAAACAAAGTCTGGAGTGAAGCTTACTAATACGTCTTAATTATAATAAATTTATATTTAAACTATGGGCTTTTAAAGCGTCCCAGATAGCTTTAGATCGAACGGGTTTTCAAGAATGCTTCGGATCAATGGCTGAAGACTGCATATTAGGGAAGGAGAGTTGGCTATAACAGATTTTACTAATACGCCTAGGCACAAGTAAAATATAATAATAAAGTGGCTCTGCGGATGGAAGAATAGTTTTAGGGTTTTTGTGACAAACAACGGTTTACCCAATAACCGATCGTCATGCTGCAAAAGGGAACCTTTATTTGGTTCATAAAACGGGGGACTTACGTGCTAATCTGGCCCGTAGCTCAGGCCCAACTACTGCACTGCCTATAAGAGAAGATGTGCTGGCAACGGCGTGGCTCCATCTTATATATAAAACAGCACAATGAGAAAAATATTAATAAGTTTCACATCTGATAAGCCGAAGGATATTATAAATGAAATATCAACATATTAAATGAACACAAGTTTATCAGCTTGATCAAAAGAGCCAACTCTTCTGTACTTTGAGAAATATGTATATGCTACTAGCCCACGGGAATATATACAAATTTTACTTTATCCCGTTCAATCTCTTTAGTTATCTATAACTACTAAACTTTTAAAAAAGGAGGAAAAAGTATATTTAATAAGGGACTTACCGAATACTGCTACAAAAAAAAATATACTTATGATCTGCACTCCAGGCTAGTTTAATCTTTAGTAATATAATAATTAAAGGTTGAAAAGCCACATTTTATATTTATATTAATTAATTTACTAAATGACAAAATATGAATTTGGGTTTCGAAACAGCGCGCGAAATGGCAGCTATATAAATAATAATACGAAGATTTTAAATTTATATGTTTAAAAACATATTCTACTAATTAAATGCCCGCCGTTTCGAAACTATAGGCACAGCTAATAATTGTTAAAAATAAGCAAAAGAAAAGCAAAATATAACTTGCAGTGATTAAATTATATAGCAGAAACATTGATTAACACAGAAATTTACAAAAGTATTTTATATTATAGAATTTAAAGATTATTTGAAAAACAATTTAGAAAGAAGTTTCGATAATATGGTTAGCTAACCTGTTTTTTGAAGAAATCATGATTGTTTTTTGAAATTCACAGGGCTCTGCTTATTTTAAATAATATTATATCAGTTCTATAACTGGACTGGATAGATTCGAGCTAGAGCGGGGGGAGAGTGGTGAGTTCTTTGGCGGCTATGTAATGTTCTTGTTCAGTTTAGAGACGATTTAAAATGGTGTTGGAGACGAAGGCGATTCCCTTTTAGTGGCTTATGACATCTTTTATTTGGTGTAAGCTTGTTGGTTGTTGCTTCGGCATTTGATGGATTGAGCAGGCGTTCTGTCATGGGAACGGCAACAAAATGTTGTGCCTGACTTTAGACGGACATGGTAAAATTAAACAATTTATAGCTAGGATAGTAATAGCTCTTCAAAAACAAGATGGAGTATATCTTCACGCTTAAAATAAGCCCTATTTATACATTTAGGCTAAACTTTAATACCTTTTTGGAATTTCATTGTGCTTGGGACCAATTGACTTTTTAATTAAACAAAATAATATAATCCAATTTCTACAACAGATAACGTCTCTGAGGTGTTACATTTAATTACTTAAAATTATTAAAATAATTTAAATTATTATATAATTTAATTCAGTTTCATTAATTAAATTCCTTTTTGGAGGTGTTAAAAAATGTTAAAGCTTAGCAGAAGGAGCGGTATTCTGATTTAATGATAAAGTCCTTTGTTGCAAACAAAAATCAATCAGTAAACTAGATGTTACTTTTGACCCTTAGGTGCAGTCACTAATTGATATCTTGTTTACACAGAATTCTCATTTTTTATTACCAGCGGATGATTTTTATTTTACTGAAATAAATAACTTTTAACATATTTGTTCTTACAATATATTTATTTATTAAAAAAAAAACAAATTTAAAAGAAAATACTCTTAGTTATCGATTATATATGTAAAACGTTAAATCAGAAAACCGTTAAATATAATTTAAATAAAAATGTTTTACAGGATCTTTATTTAAACTTAAATATATATATATCAGTCCAATGTTTAGCTTATCCATCCACATACGAAAATAATAGCGAATATAATTAAAGTATTGATTTGAAAATTAATAAAACATTTTATAATAAATTATGAGTATTTCTCCGCTATAATTTTATCAAACCTGTCTAAGTATGGCGTGTTTCGTATGTGAAATGGATGATGCAACTCAAGCCCCGGCCATTATAGCAAAGTTTTTCCCATTTCGACTTATATATAACATTTTTACATATGACATTTTTACATTTAAGATAGGTTCGAAACTAGTTCAGGATGAGTAGGTCATTAGGTTGATGGTGAAGCGGAAAGGGATTGGAGGTTTCCGTTTCAATATATATAAGTAAATGTAATGTTATATAAAATAAATTTTTATTTTATTAATTACTGAGATTATATTTAAATATATATATATTGAAGCAGTAAATCTTTAGCTTAATTTTGAGCTTATGGTTTCTGCCTACTGACCGGTATTCAAACCCCATTACCCCATCCGCTCCTTTTGTTTTTTTCCTTGGGCTTGGTTTTACGCGAGATATGGACTTACTCAGCACACGCACCCTGTATTCGCGCTCACGTAGACATAACCGTAACTAAAATTGAAGATGGGGGATGCGGTTTTGAAGTTTTAAGGTAGCTGTAAGCAAAGCACCAACAGTAAATTACTTTAAAATTCGCGCGCAAAAAAAAAAAAAAAATGAAATAAAATGGACTAATAAAAAATTTAAATTTGAAAAAAAAAATACGAATATTTTAACTAATAATATTTAATTTTACCTTTAACAATGAAATATATTTTATTTAATTTTCAGTCCGTAAAAAATTTAAATATATTATACACGTTTTAATTATTATGCATAATTCCCTAGCGCATGTTACTTTGTAATCTATTAAAATTTTATCAGCTTCGTTTTGAAGATATGATCTATTTATTTAAGTTCGCTTGCTACTAAAGATATCCAGATTTCTCATCTCGTGATGTGATGTTTAAATTGGTTCTCCTTAAATTCACTAGCGCAAATTCATCATGTTATGCTCAATTGTATTCTCAAAAGGAAATAAACTAACGCAAGTTTTATTTGTGTTAATGTTTTTTTGACTGACGATGATTATATTTTATTAATTGTTTACTGAGACTTTTGATTTATGATAATAAAAAAGGACATTTATTCACCACTGCTGGGAAAAATTTAATTGAAACTATCAACTTTTAAAATTAAATTCTTATTTCTTGTTTTTGTTTTTAATTTTCAATTTCTTTTAAAAATCAAATTTTTTACATCACATTAATTTTAAATTCCCCCCTTAATTTATTTTTATTGATTTATAAATCATATTTAATTTTTTATTTAAATTAATTTCAAATTCTTCGTAATTAATTTTAAATTGTGTGCTATTTTTAAAAAATTAACATGTGGTTAGATTACCTGGTTAATAATTGATTATTTTCCTTTTTAAAAAGTAAAAAGCGGATTGTGAGTTTAAAATGCAGGAAATTATGAATATAATCGTAAAATATTTGTATTATAATACAAATTTTAAAGTGGGAAATTTAAAAAAAAATTATTTTAATTTCATTATAAATTCTTATATTATAATTTAGAAAATATTGAAATTCATTAGATATGATTGAAGCAGCCAATCTTAACTTAATATTGTGGTTCATGTTCCTATCTACTAACCCATGTTCAAATCCCTATTTCCCATCCCGCTCCTTTTGTCATGTATATATATTTCATGTATATATTTGAGATGCGCACCTAAATTATAAAATTTAATGTTTCAATAACATGTTTTAAAATTATTATTAATTCTTTTTATTAATTATTAGTTCTTTTTTATTAAAGTACTATAGATGCGGCTCATATATATATATATATATATATGTATGTATAGGAGCAAAACTTACTAACAAAATTTTGATGTTTTAAATATTTCTTATATGTCATTTTTAGCTTTTTCTTTTTAAATTGCTTGTTTTTCTATTAAGCTATATATTTTTTTATAAAATCCAATATACAAGATGTGACTGTTGTAATTGTCCAAAAGTAATTAAAGGGAAGTATTTTTTAATTAAAGTTTTACTTAAAATAAATGGGATTAAGTAGATTAAAGATTTACTTGTGTTAAAAGCATGTTGTCAAATCTATTTCTAATCTGGAAATAGATTTGAATTTATTTTTGGATGTTATCTTACAATTGCATCTTCAAAAACAACTGATAAAAGAAAAAGTATAAAATGACTGAATTTTGAACTACTATTGAAACAGGGGATTAGCTACTTTTAGAGAGAGGTATTATAAACATATTTCGTTTTGCTTGAAACTTACAAATGATGTAGCTGTAAATCCATCACTTCTCTGCCCGGTTGGGTCATCATCTTCAGTGGCCATACCATCCTGCTGCCCAAGAGGAAGTAAAAGCCCGACCTAAGAACTTTAATGCTACTAGAAGCTTGCAGTTATTTAAGAACTTTCATTTCAATTGCATGCACATGCAATATTTTAAATCGGACTCTTAAAATTGCAAGGTAACTTTTATGCTACTATTTGAAAATGAATCTAGCCTCACTAATCTCAATCCTGCTATCAAGATTCTAATGTATTGTTCAATTTTCTATCTTTTACATTAATATATTTTTTTATATAAATAACATGTAATTTGCTCTTAAATAATTTACATAAATTTAATTCTCTCTCATATGCTCTTATCTTTTCTTAACTTTAGTGCGGTCATTTATTTATATGTATTTATTATTCGATTTATGTATCTGCTTTCTTATTATTAAAATGTCAATCTCACAATCTGGCGAGCTTAATTTCTAAAAATCTTTTGTGTCATTTTTTTCTTCTTCTAAACCTTCATACAAAGGTTATTAATGTCCCCTTTAAATATACATATATAATGCATTGTAAATTAATATGTTCGCCAGATTGTTTTATGAATCAACATTTTAGGTTCGTTTTAATATAAAAATTGATTTGTTTAACTCAGAAAATCCAGAACTCAAGCTAATTAATGCTCTGAAACATTGATTTTATAATTATTTATTAAATTCTAAAAAGGTGAATTAATTGTTATATATATATATATATATATATATATATATATATATATATATATATATATATATATATATATATATATATATATATATATATATATATATATATATATATATATATATATATAACAGCTAGTTATTTTTTTATATATACTCTTAAAATATATGCTATGTATTTCAGTTATTGTAAAATCCAGGAAGGTGGAATTGAATTGTTTTAAATAGTGGGAAAGGGAAGGGGGTGAATCTTAATGTCTCTTTTACTTAATCAAATCTTAACGTGTATTTTATTAATTTGAAATCTAAATCTTAATGTTTATTTTGCTATATAAAATCTTAACATATATTTTATTAAATGAAATATTCTCTCTCTATATATATATATTATAATTGCTTGGCATATTATAGTATTCAAACAAGGGTCATTTATTTTTAAGGCAGTGAAACTTATCTCATGTCATTACAGACATTCATTCGTACTGCGTTTCTGTCATATAGCCTATCTTCATTCTATATATATGTGCTTCTTAATCTGTGGGTTATGATGAGTTCGAACCCATAGATTTCTTCTCAAGTCTTTGTATAAAAATTCCTCTGGTGGTAATCCCATAAGTTTGGCACACACTATGCATATTCTTTCTTCCTATCAAAAGCCTCTAGCGGTGATCACATAAGTTTGGTACACGCTATGCATATACACTTTGTAGATAAAAGACCTCTCGCATCAGTTATACCAGCAAAAGTCTGGGCCACACCATGCCTATCCACTTTTCTCTAAGCACTACCCAAGAAGGGAGTGTTAGATTTCATTTTTCATCCAGAAGCACAATCTTTTTGCTCTTAATTATTTTAGGCTATTATGTCAGCACCGCAAACTTCTTTGTATTATTATTATTATTATTTCTTTTGCTTCATGACCCAGTTTTAATGTTCTAATATTAAAATTAAGCTTTGCTTAAAAGATATATGTATATAAATGCCAATTACTTCTATTTATTAATTAAGTTTATTTCAATCATATACAATCTCACTGTCATGATATATATATATATATATATATATATATATATATATATATATATATATATATATATATATATATATATATATATATATATATATATATATATATATATATATATATATATATATATATATATGTATTTAAGAGTATCTATATGCCTTGGGGAAAATAAAATGTTTGTCTTACTATTGTTAAAAGAATTTGTCATTAAATATTTTGGCATAGGTTTAAATATAATCAAATGTTTTCAAATGTATTTTCATGACCATAATGGCAGGAAAATAGTTTGTATTTATATCTGTAATGAATCTCAGAATGCTCCCCTAATATATGTTAGTCACCACATTTCTGAACCGTAAATCAAAGTGTTAATAGCAATTTTGTGTAACTTCTTTCTAATACTGATTGGCATTTTAATATTGGACCCATCAAAGATGTGTGTTTATTTGTAATATATTATTTAGCTAAGAAAGAGCATATGAGAACTAATAGCATGAATGACACTATGTAACCGCTTGCTCATTCACGCACACACTAATATATATAATTAACTTATAACTGTATAGTAATTTATCAGTATATTAAATTATATTTTTATTGTCTAACTTTCTTGAGTCGTTCGAATTCCTTCTTTTCTCCACTTCCAAATGTACAGCCTAGTTGATATATATGTTAGTTTAGTCATAGTCAATAGATGTCTCATTGTCTTCTCCGCTCTCCTATTCAGCCGGATTAAAATTATTTCTCATCTGCCATCACTATAGTGTTATTCATTAGGTGTTAGATCTGGGGCTTACAGAGTGGGTTCGAATTCAGGCTGGCCCCTGACCTAAATCTTGGGCTTGACGGGTTTGAAGTACATTTTGTGAGTTCCAGCTCTTGTTAGATAGATAAACATATTTTGACCAGCACACAATCGTGACAGATGGAAAGATGGAAAAGATTTTTTGTGGTCATGGTATAATAAATTGAAAAGTAAGCAAAAGAATTATGTAGATAGTTCCTTGATAAAATAAAATTAAATGATTTAATGTTGGATATTTATTCTAAAAGTAAAATGATTCGAGTAATCGTGATCGATTGAAAAGTTTAAAAGATTTAGGAAGAGTATGGTACAATCAAATGTTTAATATATTTTGTAATGAAAACTGGTATAAAATGGAATGTAGGAAGGAAGTTATAAATAATCATAGAGAGAAGTTAAGTAGGTGTCAGGAAACCAAACATGTTAAAAGTTGCCAATCAGTTGAAGAACAGTTAGATAAGGAAGATTCCATGGATGTAAGGCTTATTATAAGAAAACCAGTACAAGGGGATAATACAAAAAACCATTTAGAATCTCTAAATAAGTTAGAGAAATTGTTTTCTTTGTGCCCCATGTCCAAAAAGGGAAAATTGGTCTTTTCTAATATGTTGCTATATGTAGTTGCAAAGGATTGGTGGCAGTCATTAGGTAAAACACCTGGTGAATATGAAGATTTTAAAAATATAGTGCTAGTTGGTTTTGGGGAATCTAACCCACAAGCTCAAATTAGATATCAAATGATATCCGAAAAATATAGTTTTCAGTCCCATAGACTTGTAAAGTTTTTCCATAAGCAAACTGTTACATTAAAAACTTACATTTTTTCCTATATTGAAAGTTCAAATGGTAATATTGAGTACACAAAATCTACCATATTTAAGCCAACAAATTTTAAGGCTAGTGGATCAATATAAAAGTAAAGATATCATTAAATTGTTAGATGCATTACAAGTTAGTAAACTTAATGTTGTTAAAATGGCTATGGATGTTCATGAGAAAATGAATTACCATATTGATGTTATAGAATGTGAAGTTGAGATATTTCACAAGATTATGAACAGAGAACAATATGTTGATATCAAAAAGGGATTTGAATTTTAATTAAGTCAGCCTTTAATTCTGAATAGCCAGAAAAACATAAGTGAAGTTACTGCTATTTCAGACTAAAAAGGACACCAAGTTATAAATAAATTATTATAAAGTCAGGGAGGTCTTCGTGATTATGTGTTCCTTATAAAATTCTAAAACAGATTGGAGAGAATGCTTTCCTGCTGTCAACTCCAGAAGGTGTTAGAGGAACATATAATGCCTGAAGCCTCATTCCCTATTCTGTAAGAGTCTAAAACAGAAGCTGTTAAAATTAGTGTAATAGGGATTATCAATTTAGTTATTGTGATATTTGCAGTTTATTAATTTAAAGACAAATTAATAAATCTAATAGTAAAGTTAGTGTGATATTTAGAGTTTATGAATGGTTCAAAGGCATTAATAGACTAAATAGTGAATTTTAAGAGTACAGGAAATTTTGTTCATTTATTTATTGTAGAAATCCATGCAGTAGAAATCAATATAAAAGATTTTTTTAAAGGTTAAGTATTATAAAATTTAAAATTAAATGAAGGGAGGGGATGTTGTGCACTTTTATTGGCCCAGTCTATTCTAAAATAAAATTTTGGTATATAATTTTAAATTTTACAAATCCAATAATATTTACTTATTAAAAGAAGACAGTCATGACGTATTAGATCATAGGATTTAAACTCGGTTTTAGCTAATGGAAATTTATAAATGATCTTAACTCAAGATACACATAGATAATAACCATAGAGTTGTATGTATGCAAATGGATGGATAAGTGATATCATTTAGTATTTAAAATCAATGAAGTTTATCTTGTAATTTTGTAAACAGAATGTGCACAGATGCTAATAATTATTGTTTGTGTTTGCATTTGATTTTAAAAATAGAAATTATTTATCTTCAAATCTTGCTATATTCAAAAGTAAATAAATAAGGTTTAATTTTACAAAATACTGATTTAAAATTAAAACAGTAAATTCTATCTCTATTTAATTTCTAAAAATATTGTATTTCAATATTTTTTAAAAATGAAAAATCGGTCATTTTGGAATAATAAAACAAAAACTTTCAAAATAAATTATTGTTTCATTGTAAAAAGTGGGAAAATATTAGCCAATCAAAGAGTTTCAAACAATCTTGGAATATGAAATTCAAGAAGGGGGGGGGGAAGCTTCTTGATTGTAAAGTATAAGTAACTAAGTTTTTTTTTTCTTGGTGATATTTTTTAAAAAAAAAAAACAAAGTTGGATTGAAATTCCTAAAACCTTATGATTTACAACTCTACATCAATATACATGGATTAATCGTTTTTCTACTGGGCAAGTCAATAATCGGTAATTCCCAATAATCTCTTGAAAATTAATAAATATTGAAGAAATAATAGGAGATGAATAATCAATGAATATATTCACTGAAAAGTAATAATAATTGTGCCATAGGGAAAATGAACTGCAGTAATACACAAAAGGAAATAAATAAACACTGTAAATATCCAGTAAGGATAGATAAAATAATAGAAAATCTCTTGGAAACTGTTAAGTATATATATTTAAAATTCAATGGAACTAAATTAGTAATAAATGAAGTGTTCATTATTATTCTGGATATATATAAAATCTTAATTACAATGTGAAATAGAATTATTTATTTTGAGCCATATCAGCAGGGATGTCAGTTTCTATAAAGTTTTAGCTGAAAAACGTTGCACGACAAATTTTTAATTGAAATCATAAGTGTGCCTTTTACTATAGAGAGAAATATATATCATCTAAAATAAATAAGGCAAGCCACAAATAAATTATTATTATTACTAAACAAAGAACAAAACAAGGATTATTGTTGCAGTAACTCAAATACCTCGCGCGAATCTTAGGATAAGCAGAATATTCAAAAATAAATAAATAAATAAGGAAAAATAAAAACGTTATGATAAGTTTATGGAGTGTGGAACAACTAGAAGATTTAAAATTGTTTTAATACTTTAGCTGAGAGTTAAAAGAGAACTTATTTCTAATGTTGGCATTTATATTTTTAATCTATGATTTATTAGTATAATGGGGGGGGGGGAGGAATAAATCATTTAATAAGGAAGTAATTCAAGTGTTGTTATATTAAGTTATTTAATAATTCGGTTAAGTTTAAAGATTATGAATCTTTTAAATAAACAAATACACTCGTTATTTTAGTATGAAAGGGTATTTAAAATGATATATACACAATCCAGAGAGAAGGTTGTACTTGCATGTGTGAATTGATAAACTAAATACAATGAATTTCTTTATTATAGGAAAGATAAAAGTATTAATTTTGTTTGCTTAATAACCTCCAGAATTATGATCCTATGTTCCCACTTATTGTTTTTTATTGTTACTTAATCATCAAGTACTATTATTATGTAGAGATTGAACTAACAGACCATAAATTAAAAAAAAATGATTGTTTAATAAACTGAATGTGTGATATATAGCTCACATACATAGGGATAAATATCTCAATACATAATGGGAAATCATTAGTTTTGTTTAATAATCATACTCTGAAGATTAATTATAAGTTCTGTTGTTATGATAATATATGTATATCATTTTGTTATTAGTTATTTTAAATTTGATATTAATGGAAATGTTTATTATCATTTGTAATGAATATTATTAAAATTATTGTTTTAAAATTTTATTAAATTCTAATTGCTGCATATCTGTTCTGGGCTCATTTTCACCATATCACACAACTCAAAATACACAGTCAAAATTAAAATGAAAAGTCAATTCAATTTAAAGCAAATCTAACAGTTTAATAAGCATAAATCTCTTAGTAAAGATTTTTTTACTTGATACATGCTGCCTTGATCCAATAGGTCATTGATGACATTGCCAATTATTAAAGTGTATTTATTAATATAAAATTAAATGATACATTAGTTATTAATGAAAGTATTAGTGTTAATCACAGTTTAGTTAATAATATTATTTTAATATTCAGTATTAAAGAACATACATATAAAGCTTGATTATGAATTTAAATTATAAGCCATTCTTAATTTGTACAATAACCATGGAAATCTGTAAAATCCCTCTTGATATTCCATAGGTAGTATGAAGAATTAATAAATCAATGAATATCCTGAGATCTCCTTATTGTAAAGTTATTTTGTGATTATTGCCAATCTTAATTATCAAAAATAATAGGAATCACAGTTTATCTGTAATTATCTAACAGATTAATTTAATGAGTGATTGAATTAAAACTTAATAATTGTAAATATAAGATAGTGGATATTATTGTTAGCCATGAGAGTATGTAGATACTTAATAAGGAGGAGTATCTAGGTATTCTTATGCCATTGAACAAATATTTTGTATTTGTTTAATGTTAAGGGGATATGATCTGTTTATGGATAAACGAGTCTCATGTTAATTATATTTAAAATACATCTTATTTTAGAAATATTTATTCATGTCAAAGTAATTTGGGATAAATACTAATCTTATCTAAATTCAATTGTTATAGTTAAAGAAAATGGTCGGGATATAGTAAGTTTGTTAATAGAACAAGAATCCAAGTAGGGTCTAATATAAGGGACTTGGAAACTCTGCTTGGGGCCGTATCACCTATAGACAGGCTACGATATATATATATATAACTAAATTACATTGGTTGACGATTTTTTAAATTTTATATCATTTAAATCTTACTCAATGCAAATATAATTGAACCATATATACGTAAATGGTGCAATATATATATATATATATATATATATATATATATATATATATATATATATTGTGCCGGCTTCGATCTGCAGAAGATCTTACTTACATGGCAAATGTTTTGGCTGGCTACAAACTTCTTTATAATACATTTATAAACATATTTAATTATAAATATTACATGAATGAACCAGCACGTTTGAGCAAAGTGAAAAATATTATTGATAGATTTAACTATCCACAATACCCACAATCAGATCGTGGCCCACCTCGGCTTCTAGATTCAAACCCCTACTATCCAAACACTTTATTTGTTTTGGATTAAATCACAGGTGCCAGCTAGTTTAAGACTAACATATTTGGACAGTAGGCTCATAATCCAGTGCTCGAAACAATCCCTTAACTATCTCAGTCTATTTTTAATCATTCAATAACATTATACAAAATTAGTGGTGAAAAGAATTGGTAAAAAGAATTGACCAACAAAATAAGGCTTAAGTTTAAAGACAATTTATTAACATTAATTATACTAAAGATAAATACTTTTATAAATTGTTTAACTAACATAATATTGGTATTTTTTAATCATGCACATACTTAATTCACACACTGACATATATAATAAAGCATTAAATAACATTTGATATTTGGAACACACAAATTAATAGTTTATTTTTTATGTGCTATAGCGTTCTTATAATTTGACTCTTGGAGGATTCACATGAATTTTTATAAATGTGATGACTACCTTAGAAAGGAGTATAAGAAAAAAATGTTATTACCTAGGATTTTTGGAAATGGGTATAGTGCTTGCAGTTTGCTGCTTTTAATGAAGTATATCTAACCAGTTAGATTTGAAGTTTCTTGAGGAAGTTTCTTTCTTATTCATCAGTATTATTACTGGAGACAGTTAAACACTGACGGAGGAGTTCCAAGCTGTTACGCAGACATTATTTCACAGGCAGATTTTGCTGTTTTACCAGACTTCAGGCTGGAGAACAACCACATGTTTCCCATGTTTTTAACACTGCATTCTTGACTGATTCATAATAAACTGCATGATCTAGATTATACTTTCTGAACTGAACTCAACTGTTATCTCTGATGCAATTAACTAGACTGAATGTCCGGCAAAAATGTAGCTATTTATGTATGACATGTGTTTTCATTTTATATTTTCCAGCAATATTTGTTGTCAAAATTCCTTTGATAATCTCATGTTTTTGAAGATCATTTAATTAGTAGTAGCCATGCAAATGTGTTGTTTTATATTTTTAATTAGTAGCCACCACTATGTTTTTAAATATATTTTTTAACTTCAATTATTTTTCAATATAATTTTAACATGCACATATACATGCATTTATTATATATTTCATTAACATACTTACATTGACACACATGTATAATTTATTCTAATAAACTCAAATGAAAAGAGATTTATACTTTTAAACTTTGAAAATCAACTTTTAATTTTTTTACTTTTTCTAATCAATCACATAACTTTTATGAACAATATTTTTTTAAAACTTACAACAATAATAAAAGAATTCTTTGCTTATTTGAAAACCAATTTCTTTTAATTTGACATTTCTAAAGTGAACATCCTTCCCACTTTTAATTAATTGTTTATAACTTTTTTTCAAAACTCTTTAACTTTTACGTTTTCTTTTAACGAATAATTTTTGTTTTAATAATTTTTTTAAACAATTTATTATGTACCAATTCAAAGTTGGTACATTACACCACCCTCCCTTTGAGAGTAAAATGTGTCAATTTTGACCATTTTATCTCTGACAACTTTAATTCTTAATTCTAAATATTTATTAATTTTCTAAATTTGCTTTTTATATCTTTCACTTTACATACTAAGGGCAATCTTCAATTATGCTTTACTCCTTTCTATGCTGGAAACATTGCTTACAATGTTCTGAGTTCTGGATAGTGACCACTGGGACAAACTAATTTTATGGCAAATGGATCTTTGGAAATGAGGCGGATGCAGATTAGCTGTCTTATACCGAGTTACACTATGAAAAATGAAGCTTCAGTTGCCAATTCTCTTGATCGGACTTTGACTAAGAAAAGGTCACTGCAAATGGCAGGAATTATCAACTGTCCATTTTCGAATTATGCTTTGGAAAGAGAAATGATCCCTGACAAGTATGTTATGGGTGCTAAATTTTATCCAGTCAGCAGCTTTAACTTATCCTTAACTAAACTTATTTCACACTACCCTCTTCCCTTAATTTCAAAGCCTTATACACTCTTAATACAACTTAGATTGACTTTAATACTTTTATTAATGAACATTATACCATTATTTTTAAATCATACAACCAATATCTTAAACCTTTATTTATATTAATCTAATCTTACAATATTATTTCATATCATTATGAACATTTTAAATGTTTATTTAATCTTACAATACTATTCTAAACTATCCTGGACATCAGTTTACATATTTATTTATATTACCATTTGTTTACCTTATATGTTAACATGAGTGTATTCAGAAACTATTTCATTTTATTACAATTTTTTATTATACAGCTATTTTATTTGACTTGCCTTTAAATCATTGATTTACTTCCTTTTATTACCGGGAGTGTATTCCAAAAAAATATATTAGTTTATTACGAGTCATTCTTTATTATTATTTACTACAGATATATTACGCTTATTTATTTAACTTGATTTTATCGATTTTATTTTAACTATTTGACCTACTTATTTATTTACGAACATTTTTCTTAATTAATATGTGCGTGGAGAAAAAAATCTTTTATTTTATGAAGCCTCCATTATTATTATTACTTTCAAACATTCCCTTTATTGTTATTCATTTATTTTTAAATTTACGTTAAAATAATTATTTTACTCATAGTCCATTTCTGGTCCTTATTGTTTCCATTTACTTTAACACTCCATCCCTATTTCTAACTTTTAAACTTTGTCAGGCAGTTCCTTCTTTCTATGTACTAACTCTATAATATAAACTAACTTTCCTCTCTTATAATTTATTACTTTATCTCTTTCATGATCCATTCTATTTTGAACTTTGTAAATCAGAAAACCTTGATACTTAGCACAACTCCGTAATACTTCAATATTAGAATATTTTTTCTACGCTTTTTTTTTTGTTTTAACCCTTTGTTTAAAACAAACATGAACTTTTACTTTAACCTTTTTTAAAGTTTTGTAAAAACTTTTCAACACTATCTTTTACCATGAACTTATGTCTCTCTTCTATTTCTTTATCTACATTTTCCTCTGTCTTAGCACTATCCTGTTCTGCTTTAATTTCTATTTCTATTTCAGTCTTCTCTGTTTCAATGCTATCTAGTTCTTATTCAATTTTTACATCTTTTATCATGTCAACTTCCTTTTCAACTTCCTGACTTTCTTTAATTAAATCTAACTCTATAACTTCTTGGTTTTTCTCTATCTTTCCTGTTCTCTCATATCTCATTTCTCTTATTTCTGCAATGAATTCTTTCTGATCTTGCATGATTTCTTTCATCATATTCATCATGTCTATCATCATTTTCTTCATCATCTGTGTCTCAGATATTCTTTTTTTCCCTCCATTTTTTGAACAATATATTTTTTGACTAAATTTAAATACGATTGTTTATTTATTTTTTACTAAAATTGAAACATACACTGACTCCACCCCTTGTCCTTTTTTTCTACCCGTTCCTAAAGCTTTAGTTCTGCCCATAACATCTAAATGTCTCTGATTTAACTGAATGATTTATTTTAAATAATGTAAATAGCATAAATCTCTTTTAATTTAAAGAAAAAATTTTGGTCAATTCTTTTTTTAAAATTAAAGCAGTTTAAATACGTAATTTAGCTTTTATTTAAAAAACATTTTCAAACAAGAAACAAAATATTTAATTACTATTGTTTCTTAGGTCCAGCCCCAACATTGGGAGAAGCCATTTATGTGCCGGGTTCAATCTGGGGATGATCTTACTTACACTGCAAATGTTTTGGCTTGTTACAAACTTCTTTATAATACATTTATAATCTTATTTAATTATAAATATTACATGAACGAACCGGCACATTCGAGCAAAGTGTAAAATATCATCGATAGCTTTAACTGTCCACAATATCCATGATCAGATCATGGCCAACCTCAACTGCTAGAATCAAACCCCTACTATCCAAACACTTTATTTGTTTTGTAGTAAACCACAGGTGCCAGCTAGTCTAACACTAACATATTCAGACAGTAGGCTCATAATCCAGCACTTGAAACAATCACTTAACTAGCTCAGTCTATTTTTAATCATTCAATAACATTATACAAAATTAGTGGTGAAAAGAATTGATATAAAGAATTGATAAAAGAATATGTAAAAAGAATTGGTAAAAAGAATTGACCAACAAAATAAGGCTTAAGTTTAAAGACAATTTATTAACATTAAATATACTAAAGATAAATATTTTTATAAATTTTTTAACTAACATAATATTGGTATTTTTTAATCATGCACATACTTAATTCACACACTGACATATATAACAAAGCATTAAGTAATATTTGATATTTAGAACACACAAATTAATAGTTCATTTTTATGTGCTATAGAGTTCTTATAATTTGACTCTTGGAGGATTCACATGAAATTTTACAAATGCAATGGCTACTTTAGAAAGGAATATAAGAAAAAATGTTATTACCTAGGATTTTTGGAAATGGGTATTCTGCTTGCAGTTTGCTGTTTCTAATGAAGTATATCTAACTGGTTACATTTGAAGTTTCTTGATGAATTTTCTTTCTTATTCATCAGTATTATTACTGGAGACAATTAAACACTGACAGAGAATTCCCAAGCTGTTACACTGACATTATTTCACGAGCAGATTTTGCTGTTTTACTGGAATTCAGGCTGGAGAACAAACGCATGTTTCCCGTAGTTTTAACACTGCATTCTTGATTGATTCATAAACTGCACGATCTAGATTATACTCTCTGAACTGAACTCAACTGTTATCTCTGATGCAATTAAGTAGACTGAATATCTGTCAAAAATTTGGCTGTTTATATATGACGCATGTTTTAATTTTGATATTCTCCGGCAATATCTGTTGTGAAAATTCCTTTGATAATCTCATGTTTTTGAAGATCGTTTAATTAGTAGTAGCCATGCAAATGTGTTGTTTTATATTTTTAATTAGTAGCCACTGCTGTGTTTTTAAATATATTTTTTAACTTCATTTATTTTTCAATATAATTTTAACATGCACATATACACACATTTATTATATATTTTATTAACATGCTTACACTTATGCACATGTATAATTTACTCTAATAAACTCGAATGAAAAGTGATTTATACATTTAAACTTGGAAAATCAATTTTTAATTTCTTTCCTTTTTCTAATCAATCACTTATAACTTTTATGAACAATATTTTCTTTAAACTAACAACAATAATAAAAGAATTCTTTGTTTATTTGAAAAGCAACTTTTTTTTATTTTGATGTTACTAAAGTGAACATCATTACCACTTTTAATTAATTGTTTTTCACTTTTTCTCAAAACTCTTTAACTTTTACATTTTCTTTTAACGAATAATTTTTGTTTTAATAATTTTTTAAACAAAATTATTATGTGCCAATTCAAGGTTAGTTCAAATATATATATATATATATATATATATATATATATATGTTCACTAGATGGAGCTTACCATTAGCTCCAAACAAGCTTTAATTATAAGTGCCAACAGAGAAAAAAATCAAAATCTCTATCATACTATCCTCATCTCCAAACCAATTGGTTTCAAGATTAATGGCTAAACTCAGTGAAGAGTAAGGATTTTAGAAACTAGATCTAAAACTCCAAATCAGGGCACTTATTTAATACGTTACTATCAGTTTGAAAACTCAAATTTTTCAGAAGCATAAATTTCTTCAAATCCAGCTTTACAAAACAGATAGCTATATGGGTCTGAGTTAGTAGTAAGCTCCATCTAGGGAACATTTTAGCACAAGCTTAAAGGCAAGTTGCACAATTTGTAACTTGTTTTTATTAATTATTTTATGTGTACCCTTGAAGGTTCTTACGATGTAATATTGATTTAGCTATTAATATATAGTGAAACTGAACTGAGTTCAGACCAATATAGCTATATGGTTTGTAAAACTGGATTTGAAGAAATTTATGTTTCTGAAAATTTTGAGTTTTCAAACTGATAGTAACATATTAAATAAGAGCTCTTAGTTGGGATATTAGATCATAGTTTCTGAAATCCTAACTCTTTACTGAGGTGAGCCATTTAGCTTGAAAGCAATTGGTGTGGAGATGAGAAATTTATGATAGAGATTTTGAATTCTTTCTCTGTTGGCACTTATAAGTAAAGTTTGTTTGGAGATAGTGGTAAGCTCCATCTAGTGAACATTTTAGCACAAGCTTAAAGGCAAGTTGCACAATTTGTGAGTTGTTTTATATATATATATATATATATATATATGGTTGTGAGAGAATATTAATATAAATTTGTTTTATAATTAGTATTATATATATATATATATATATATATATATATATTGTAACCATCATCAATGAAACAATTGGCCAGATGTTGACAGGCACTAAGAGCTCACCTGTAACCATCAACATTAATCAAGCTTAATACCTTGATGTCAGAGAACTACTACAATCAGACCCACCTTACTATAAGCTAATAGACTGAAGGGACATGCCAATGCTTACCACATTGGTGCCAAGAACTGTAATGTAATTCTTTATAACCAATGGCTTTAATCATTGGGCAGCCAAGAACTGTACCCATCAGTCTAACTGAATGTTCCCATCATTGTGGTGCCAAGAACTATAACCAAAAGCATATCATGCCATCTATATTATGCACCAAAGACTATAACTGAAATCTGGAGCAAATTACCCCATCAAAACTAATGATATAACATAAAATTGTTATGATCTAATCTGGTCACAGCCAGGGTGTACCACGAAGACCTATCATAGTAGTATGTGAAAATACATTAGACAAATTATAAGTATGCAATTTTATTATCATTCAAACCTTAATTTGCGATTTTTCATTGATGAGACCTTATGGCCGACCATGGACAAGATTGTATAATTTGTGGAACTACTAAAGATTATGAATTTTAAAATTACATGTATGATTTTTAATACAAATGCTAATCTAGGTAAGAGCTTTGCAATAATAAATAATCATGGAATACTTGGGTTCTTTTCTATAATTTAATAAATATCAATGAGACTCTTGTTATACTGATGAATGACAATTAAAACATTAAGTAAATACATTTAATCATGTCATTATCTGGTAAATCTGTTTATAAGTTTATAAAATCAATCAATTTTGTATCATGTACTCGAATCAACTACGCAAAGCTTAAATGATGGAAAAGGTAAATGGGATTTTATTGTACCTTACACATCATAAACTACCAAGGACAAAAAGCATTCAAATGTTTTTCTCAAAATATTACTAAACTCTTATATCATGCTGACAATAGTATGTACTTCATTGTATGCTCTATTCAAGATATATGTTTTCTGATTTTATGAATGACAAATAGCAGTGGCGCAGTAAGTTTAATTATAAATCAATATTTATTTACAAGTTTTATGACTAATAAGTAATTGATGTTTAATGTAATAACTAAATACATAAATAAACAAATAAAATAAATAAATAAATTATAATTTCATTGGCTTCCTTCAATAACATACTATAGGCACAGTTTTATAAAGCCTAATCATACATTATATTACAATTTGATATAATTGATGTCTTGAGGAAATTATACAAAAATTCAACATCAACTCATGAAATATCCAATGTGTTAGTTCCAGAACCAATAAACCTATACTGTAGACCTATAATAATGTAATAAATAATATTATATTTGTAGGATTTAACTATAATGCTAACGCTAAATAAAATGAAAGTTTAAACTTACATTCAGATAAAATATTAATTAACAAACAGTTAATTATTATGAGGTAACTTAGATAGAATGTCCTGCTACACTTTATGACTTAACTTATAAATTATGCTTATAAATGGAAGAAGATGATTTTAGCAGAATAACCAAAATACTTTGCCCAAACTTATATTTATGAAGTAAAATCATATTCCTGTGGATGTATTCATCTACACATAGGAATTATATAACACTGGGTGCCTTATGGATTTATACACCATTATAAAGCAATAAATATAATTACACAATTCCGTGGATTAACCGCCAGCGCAGGAATGAATATAAAATACAGAAAGTGGCAATTAATTAATCTACAGATTAACCACCAGCACAGATTAATGCCTTTTAACATTATAAAGCAATATCACTATTTACTTCACATTTAAAGTGCAAAAATCATCCTCCTCAGTTATTCTGACCATTCAGAAAACACTAACATTTTAGCAGATGTGGGTTCTTGCATAATAAAAAGTGTTTCACTAATCAGGACAAATAATATATTAAATTATCTTGCTTAAAATAAAACATAGCAACAATGTAATATAAGTGACATTAGTATAGGAATAGAACTCTGGAAAGACTCACAAGACACTTCATGAGAGATTGACACTTATCATAAATTCATTAGTAATTTTCAAGCTTTTTCGAGAGCGCTATTCCCTTGAATAAGTATTTTATTCAATCCCATTAATTTAATTTAAACCTAATAAAATATAACTCATGAACTTCACATACAAGTTCATATAACAATAAAATTAAATTCATTCATTCTTACTTAAATACATGAATTCTAGCAGGTGTACATGTGACATAAATTAAATTGTACAGCATTTTATAATAATAAATATGATCCGTGAAATCCATGTAAAAATGTCTTGAACAATAAATACACAAAGTAATAATTATAATTGTAGTTGAATTCCATAAATGCAATTCTATCTATTTGTCTTAGATATTATAAGCACTTTTAAATTAATGATTTTACGTGGCTCCATAAATATAAAACAATTCCAAAAACATGACACGCAGAGTTTAAATGAAAATGTTCTTCATAAGTTATTAAATTCTACATTTCTATACAAAACTATTCCAAGTTTATAACATCCAGGCTAATATTTATTTATCCACGTTTAAATTTAGGGATACTAATTAGAGCAAATAATCTAATAATTCCAAATTAACGATAAAAATTAGAAAGTAGTTTTAGTTAATTATTTGAAGACTGTTTCTATTATTCAAATAGTAAAGAAATTAAATAATAAATACATTACTAGCAGTATATAGTTAAATAAATTAATCAGTGCTATTTTATTTTAAATTATAAAAGAGAAATATTAAACCATGTTAATAACTTTAACATTTAACTTTGATTTTAAACCTCTTCTTTTTTTTTAAAAAGAAAGTTTTCATATCTAAAAACCTTCTGTAATTAAAACATCTATTTAGTGTTTCCAAATTGTAGAATAATAAATATTCCAAACATACCGAGATTCTCAATTAATTCTGCTTTTAAATTTGAAAGCTCCGACATATTTTTAAGTGTAAATATTGGAAAATTATAAGCGATTTGATCCACTTGGCTAGCTGACCCGAATAGATTTTTAAATTTAGCACTTCATTCTATTATTAAATATCACCATTTTAGGTTTACATTTGTAGAAAACTTTTTGGTAAATCCGTTTACTTATTAACTATTTTTAAAAAATACGCTTATCATATTTTACATACATTTTATTCTTACACCATTTTCTTTTTCTGTAACAGCAACCTTATCGCAGACGATCTCTTTAATGGCGCTCTTTTCTTTTTTTTTACATTGAAACGCATATGTAATTACTATATTTTTATCTAATAATTAAAAATTAGTTATACAAATGGTTTTTTAATTCAATGAAAATAATTTCTAAGACTATTTTAAACAAATAAAAATTATTATTATTTTCAATCACATTTTACTAAATTTAATGTGTTGTCAATTTTTAAAAAAGTTAAACATATTTTGTTACAAATCAGTAGATGGAAAGAAGCAATTTTAAATACATAAAATAACACAGACAATAAGTAAGGCAAAAATATTACTTATTCTCTCTAATAAATTATCTTGAATGCAAGAAAATAATCTGTTCAAAATGTAAACCAAGGCAATCAAATCACCAAAATGAAGACATAGAAATTTTTATACCAGTTATATCGATCTTTATATTTTATACTAAAATATAAGGTTACAATATATATATACACACATACACTCAGTGCAAATCACTAATTAAAAATTCAAATATAAAATGTCATTCACCCTCCAAACACTTTGTTTTCCCAGAAATGACACCTTGTAAATAAAGTCTGAATTTCAAATTCAGACTATATTTATTCATAAGGGGTCATTGCTGAAAAATCATAGCATTTGGGAGTATAATTGACATTTTATATATTTATAAAGAGTTGTTGGAATGAAGTTTAATCTAACATGCTCTAAAAATTCATCTTATTAAATTTAAAACAAATTAAATTATTAATGCCATAATTATTATTAAAATTATCCACACAGTCTTAAAGACTATAAGTATATATTTTAATGTAATTTATGTATTATGTATAAAATGTAATGGTATGAATTTATATATATATATATATATATATATATATATATATAAATTCGTTTTAACATATATATATATATATATATATATATATATATGTTAAAACGAAGATTTGCACGGGTTAAGTCGAAACATCAGTATATTAATATTAAAAGTTTTTAACACTGATGAACCCACAAAATATGTATTATATATATATATATATTCTTGTGAAGTTGTCAGCTTATCTGTTAGCATATGATAATATTTAATGAAGTAGTACTCTCTAACTATATCCTCTAATCATCAATACCTATTGAATTAGTAATATTTTACATTAGAGTAGTGATGATAATCCCTTGTCTTCTCTAAAAGTGGCTTTAACTGAAGAGATAGTACTCACTTTAAACAAAATGATTTTTCTCATAATATTACTTGCTGAATTGTTTTCACTTCACATATCATGGTTTGACTTAAACATAATCTAGTTTATTTATAATCAAACATACATTTTTATTCGTGCAAATTATTATATCATTCAATCTGGATATGATAAGCATGTGACTATAATGTGATCATCAAAATATAAGATAAAAATACAGCTAATAAAAATGTTAAAATTTTATATAACAATATATGAAATTAATAATGATAATAATAATAATAAAAAAAACTTGAAAAATGACTTTAGCTTACACTTTTTAAATAACAAAAATAGTATTTTTAGTTCACGAAAGATTAATTAACTCAACTATTTTCAATTATTATCGGCCATGTGAGTTAATAGTTCAACATTTTATGTTAGTATTAAAACTTTTATTCTATATTGTTAATATATAATTCATATATGATATGTTAACAATATAAATTTACAAATGAAGTACAACCTAACAAATTATATTTGAATTTTTCAAATGTACAAAAAATAATAGCATGAAATAATGTGAAATATGTAATGAGAGGAATAAGTTTTTTTCCTGGACAATTACAGTAATGTTGATAAAAATAAAGAAATTAGCAAAATCTTTATTGACTAAACTTCAATTTTAAAAAGAAACAAATTGTTGCTAAGCCATCATCTTCCAAAGTTGAAAACTATACATATAATTATTAAATTTTATAAACCTTTTTGTATTACAGTATTTGACAGTGTGTAACAATTACAGATTCTGTTTTCTTTGTACCATCAGTTTTTTAACATCTGCTTTTGAAAATAAAATTATTTTTAAGTAAGAAAATATTTCTTTCTTAATAATCATTATACAAATATTTTGTAAAAATAATCATAAATATTTAAATAAACTGTGGAAATCTTCCTCATTGCTACAGTGATCAAAGAAAAGTTTACAAATATTTTTGCATGCCAAAATCAAAGAATCTATGATTTAACAAAATTTTAGCCATTTGTAAGCTCATTTGTAATATTCCTGTATGGGCTACTGACATCTTCAGAGGTTTTTTTTTTTAAATTAATAAATTATTTATTTCAATTCTATTTTTTTACATCAAATGAACATAAAACTAGAAAAGTAGCTTTAAAGAGCATTAAAGATAACTACAAAAAAGTCATTTAATGCTGAAACATAGCAAGGCCATCACAATACTCTGTGGAATCATAGAACTCATTAACACACTCATATTAGACTTAATATTGCAAAAGAGGCTTTATTCCACTTTTTAAAAATTATACTAATGATTATAACAAATTTAATCTGATTTTGAAATAAAATAAAAACAAATAACTTCATTTTTTTATATTAGCCTACCAATAGTTTCATTTATATCTACTGAAACAAAAATAATTACAGATATTTTTTATTATAACAAATATTCTTAATACATAAATTTTAATATATAAAATAATGAAGATGATATATTCATATTGGCCTATATAAGTAAGAATTTATGTTAAACATAAGATGCCACTTCTATCTTTATAAAGTTTCTATCTTGTGTTGAGGTTTGAGAGTTCTCTTTATATTCAAAGTCTACATTGTTTGGCTATAATACAAATGTATAAGGTGCAAGTGAAGTAGGATTAAATGTTTTTCTTTTTTCTAATTAGTTAAAAGTTATAATTTAATCCATAATCAGATAACCAATTAAACAAATTTACATTATGTATTTTTTATATAAATCTAGGGCAAAATTGCCCCTTTTACATTTTAAAAAGCAGTATTTGACATTATATAGATTTTTAAAATAAAAATTACAATATTTTGCTTTGGGCATATTGTTCAATATTTATTCTTTAGAAAATAAAGCTAAAAATAAAAAGTTTCTCTACTGATTCTTACTTTTTATAAACTCTTATAGATTCTTCAAACATAAAGTTAAGTATAAACGTTGTTTAACTTATTTAATATGGATATTTTAAATATATATTAAAATTATGCCAATGCTACATTATTTGAAAAACAATAGATAATTTAGGAGAAAGCATTTATGCAATAGAGTCTGCAGGAAAACTTCTAATGGAATTTATTTACAGCTAATTATAAATATTGCTACTATATTTTTAATACTTTTCTTTATCAATCACTATTCCGTTTTGTCATATGTAAATTAATTGTTTAAAATTGTCTTCTTTTTGAAAAAAGCAAAACATGTATACCTTAATTAATTTTATCCTGCATTTTAATTCTAAAAAAAATATTTTTTTATAAACATGTTCAATATTTAATACTGTTTTATTGTTAGCAAAAAACAAATTTGGCAAAATTTGTAAATATTTTTATTATTTAATTCATGTAATTAGTGTTTCATTTTACATAATGTTAGTCTCCAGTGATTATAATTCTGTCTCAACACATACACACACACACACTTGATAAAAGAGTCTTTCTAATAAAGAGCCACTGCAATAGAAATGTCTCTGAATAACCCTTCATAAATAATAAATAAAGGGCAGTACTCATTAGATTTTAAAATTGCCATTTTGGTAAAGATCTGAATAGTTTTACATTGCTATTTTGCTTTTACAAAAATATAACTACATATATACTAACAAATACTAACTAGTTAACAATCTTGTATAGGGAAATTTTATATTTTTTTGAAAACATTTTATTTGCACAGGATTTTAACACAAGTCTTAGATATGACAGTTAGATAATGCCCATTTACATATATCCTACTATGACCTATACTTTTTTAAAATGTTATTTTTAAATTTATGTTTACAATAGTTTACATACATTAAAACAAATGACTAATATATTCAAATTATATAATGCTAAAGAAATTATTAATAAATTGTTTGAGTTGATATAAATGATAAAAATAAATTATATTAAAACTGATCTTGTGAAATAAATGATAATTTTATGAATTGATGATATAATTTATGAAGTAATTTTGCCCTGATGATACATGAAATATAAATGTAAACTATTACAAAAAGCATATAAGACTATATGCTGTAGTGATATAAAGTGGATGAGAAGAAAAATGACAAATTTCAAAAATAACAATAGTCAGTTAAATGTGTTGAAAAAAGTAAATAAAAAAATTTTATTAAAAAAAATAGAAAATTGCAGAAAGTATAGACTGAATGCTATTGCATATTTAAATATATGACAATAAATTCTTTAATTATATGTATATATAAAAATAATTTTAGCTTCGAATCTTCAGAAATTTTTAAGATAATTTTTTGCTATAATGTAACAAGTAAAAAAACCAACTGAAAATTGATATTCAATGAGATCATGCTATCTAATAATAGCATTTGTTTGACCAACTGTAAAACTACAAGTAAAATTATATTGAATATTCCAGATTATGTAGCTATAGTAGATAAGATATTAATGCTTTATGTATGTAAAACTGGAATTATAAGACTTCAAAATATAATCAAAAATAAATAAAAATCTACTCTAAAACCTTATAAGAAATAATTTAAAACTTTTCATGGACATAAATTTTAATAGGCATGATCCATGTATTTATTTAATAATTTTCAGCAGCACTGAATCAATTAAAAACTCATATTGCCATTGAAAATGTTGCTTTCTATTAATTGCAATTTGCTGACACACTTTCAAACCAAAAGTAGAAATACTATCATATAATACTAAATTATCCATGCACTTTACCACTGTTAGGCAATGCTTTATTTATCACTCTTTTTTACAGTTTACAAACATATGTATATAAATATCTTATAATCATCATCTATTTATAACCTTTTACATATTATATAATATTTGTACCCTTTTTACATTCTACATTTATTAATTAAAACTTCCCATGCACATATATACTATTTTTATTCTTTATTTTATTTCATTCTTATTATTCTTTAAATATTTAACTCTAACTTAATATATTTTATATTTTACATTATTATTATTCATTTTACTAATAAGCAATATTTATAATTTATTTATTTAATAATTTATAATGTATTTTAATCTATAATATTATTTTTGAACACATTTTAAATAAAACATTGTGTAATAGTAGTAAAGGGCATGGATGATTTAGTATTATATGATATACATTTGTCAATGCAATAAGAAAGATTAGTTATTATACTTTTTGAAAAAGTAGAAATAATATTAGTGTATACATCAATTATAAAATGAATATAGATGTCAGTATTTAATTCATAAATTGATTTTGAAATTTAAATAAAAATTATATGGAGAATTCGCATTAAAATAATAAAACCTCACATAACCATGATTTATTATGCTTACACAAGCTCTTAAAACAATACTAAACTTTGCATACAGTAGTGTTACTTTATGCTCCCCAAACGTTTTGCATCTACTTATTACTAAAGCTTGTACTGAATAAAATTAATATGAAAATAACTGATACACTTTTAAAAACTGCAACAAAAGTAGATGATAGAAAAAAGCAGCAAATAACCAATAAAATTTCTACTGAGACTAGAGAATTTATGTAGAAAAAAAGGAATATAAAGTTATAAAAGAATGATGTATTAAAAAGGATTGACTATCTCAAATTTTGTAAAATGGTGTGGAAAATAGTTGAAAATGATATAAGAAAGTATAACAGTGAACTAGCACGGTAAGCTGTAAAAAAGAATAAAAGCCTCAAGTGTGTAAAACACTACTTTGGAATTGGTAGGAAATTGATATCTGCAATAGGAAAAAAAATATGAAATTATTACTAAAAAAAAAAGATGAAATCATGAAATAGGTAGAAGACTTCTATCAAGAATTATATAATAATAAAGAACAAGTATCTCCTATATCTATTACATCATCTGAATTACCCAAAATTTTAAATGAACAAGTGAGACATGCAATTAAATGTATAAAGAAAAGAAAGACTCCAAGCAATGATGGACTTATAATTGATATATTAACAAAAGCAGGTGAAGAAATATATTTTTTAGCAAAGCTATTTACCAAGTGTCTAAATAATAAAGATGTACCCGATGATTGGAAGAATGCAGTATGAAAAAGTTAATATTGAAGATACTAGTAATTACAGACCTATCAGCCTTTTATCAGTTTTATACAAAATTTTTAACAAGATAATTACAACTCGTCTACAGAGAACATTGAATTTTCACCAACCAAGAGAACAAGGTGGATTTAAAAGTGGTTTTAGTACAGGAAATCATATCCAGGTATTGAGAGACATTATAGAAAGGTCAAATGAATATTGATTGGCATTATGCTAAGGATTTGTAGATTATGAAAAGGCATTTGATTCTATAAACATTTCTTCAATGATTAAAGCATTGAATAATCAAGATATAGATGCAGGCGATTGTCATATTTTAAAGAATACTTTTAAAAATGCAACAACAACAATTAGAATACTTAATGATACTGGGGAAGTCAGCATTGAGAATGGTGTAAAGACAAGGTGATGCCATATTTCCAAAATGTTTTACAGCAGTGCTGCAAGAAGTATTTTGTGGATTAAAATGGGACGCTAAAGAAGTGAAAGTAAATAATGCTTTAAAGCTACAGGAAATTTTGAAAGAGTTATCAGATGAAAGTAGGAAAGTAGGACTAAAGATAAATTTTAAAAACACTAAAGTAATGTTTAATGGATTTTTTTTTAAAATTATAAAAATAAAGATTGATTATGATGAGTTAGAAGAAGTTAACAGTTACTAATACCTTGGTCATATTATTAATACAGATGAAAACATAATGGATGAAATTAATCATAGAATTAAACTAGGTTACAGTGCTTTGGTAGAAATAATTTGATAATAAAAAGAAATATGCCTATGTGTTTGAAAAAGAAAATTTTTAATAAATGTGTTTTACCAGTTTTTACTTATGGATCTGAAACTTGGACACTTAATAGAAGAGCAATGCAAAGACTTCAGATGACTAAAATAAGTATGGAGAGATGCATTTTGTCAGTAACAAGAAGAAATCTAAAATGTAATATATGGGTAAGAAAACAAACAGGTGTTGCTGACCTCATTAAAAAATTAAGAGACTGAAGTGAAGTTGGGCTGGACACATTGCTAGAAGAGATGATAATAGATGGACAGTTGAAGTCTTAAACTGAATTCCACGAAATTGTAAAAGACCCAGAAAGAGACTACATGTGAGATGGATGGATGAAAGAAAAAAGTGTGTAGGGGTGATGTGGAGAAGAGAAGCTAAACATCAGAGAAAATGGATTGAACTTGGAGAGATCATTATGCAGAAGTGGTTTGATATATATATATGAAATATGGCCATCGGAATAAGAGATGATAATAGATGGACAATTGAAGTCTTAAACGGTATTCCATGAGATTGTAAAAGACCCCAAAAGAGACTACATGTCAGATGGATGGATGAAATTAGAAAGTCTGCAGGGGTGATGTGAAGAAGAGAAGCTAAAGATCAGATAAGATGGATTGAACTTGGAGAGACATTCATCCTGCAGTGGATTGATAATGGGTGATGATATATATATATATATATATATATATATATATATATATATATATATATATATATATATATATATTCTAACCTCAGTAAAATGAATTAATCATTATCGTGGCAACATACATAGCCATCGATCGTCGGTCATTTCTAACCTACTAAATTATATAAACTTATTAACTCTAACTATATAGTAACTAATATAGTAACTCGTATAGACGAATCTAGATGTAGTTTAAACTCAATAATCAATCGCCTCTATAATTAGGCATTTCATTTTCTAACCTAATAAAGTATATTCTCAGTGGTCTACAAGCTTACCAATGTGCATACTCAGCCTAGCTCAGTGGTTGGTTAGTTATAAGAAGATTCAGCTGCAGAGATATGCAGTTAAGATAAAGAAAGAAATTAAATCCTAAAACAAATTATCATTAGTAAAATAAATATCTTGGGAAGATAAAAAAACAAAAAACTGTCATCATTCCCTAATTAAAAAAATTTAGAATAAAATAACATCTTCTCTTTATCAAAAACACATTCTCTGAACTATAAGTATTTGCACTTTTCACCAATGATGATAACTTTTCATGTTCTTGTTAATGTTACCAAAGTAAAAAAATATATTCACATTATGTAAATCATTTGCCAATATGATCGGAAAATACTTTTCAGATAGCACAATTATAAGTTAAACTCTTTTAAGCCACGCCACAATTGTAATATCAATAATAATTGGTCACTTCTTAATTAAAGAATAATTATAATGACAATAATAATCTCAGGGTTTTTTTGTTTAATTTAGGAAAATGCTCGACAGTACTCTGCTGTCACATATGACTGGCATTCTGATCGGCTATAGGAAACATTTACTTTACTTCAAAGTCAATGTGTCCTCATATCTCATATCAACTACTATATCATTTAAAGAGGTGATAATTATACTCAATAATGACATACAATTTTGAATAATACAGCTCTTTTATCCAGAATCTCACACAGAATAATAAAAAGGCATGGGTGCTTTTTGTGTCCTTTCATCATCCATGACAACGCAATAAATTAACTAAGACTCATTACTTCGGCAATTTAACTAAATGTGAATGGAATAATGTGCAGTCAGAGTTAATGACTTGGGAATAAATTCATTTTTACACTTACAAAATGTTTAGTCTGAAGTTTGCAATTCCATAAATAAGATTCTCATTAAAATAAAATGAAATGAAATATTCCGATATGCTTAAATTTGTCTATCTGATATATTAAGGTTTTGAGAGTTGGAAAGGATTTCGGACTCAAGAAAATGTTTTGCAAATATTGTGCAAACACACTTATATTTAGCATACAAAAAAAAATGAATTCACAACGAATATTGACAAGACTATAATTTATTACTCTCACAGAACTAAAATAATATATATACAATTTTATTGAATAATATCACATGTTTGCAATCATGCTATTTCACTGGATTGTCTAGCTAAAAGTACATCTTATTTACCAATACACTAATTTATAATTTTGATAAATTTTCTATAACCTTTTATCTAAAGTTATTGACTAACTTTTTATAAATTTAATCAAATTAAGATTTATAATTGAACAACCTATTCTAATTATGGGTTATTTATCAGAAGTCGCACTCACCATCTTACATTTAACCTAATGTTAACTTAAGTTATGATAAATATTTTATTCATAAGTTTAATTTAACTATGAATATTACTTAATTATTAACTAACATTAAACATTGCATTTGAATATTCCTCCAGCAAATAACCGTTTTAAATTGCGCAATTTTAACTTACTTTTTCCATTGATTTGCTTGTCAACTACTAGCAAGATTCAGCAGCACAATACAGATTTTGATCTCAGTTGCTTATGCACTATTGATACTAAAGTGCACCTTGAGGAACTGACACCTCCAACATAACATTTATCCTTGCCCTAACTTTTAAAACAAAGCACAATAATCAATACCTTCCATGGTGGAACTATCTTTATATTCACATGAGGAATGCAGAATAACAACGAATGTCTGCAGAGTAAACTACTACACTAAAGTATTTTGGTGGTTTCTTGCCTCTTATTCAGGCATAAAACGAACACACACCAAGTATAATCCTCTCCTGGGATTTAAATAAATTAAGCATCCTAAATGCTATATAAACTCTTGATCATTCTATTCATGAGAATCGATCACATGGGCTATCAAACATACCCTAACCTTATATCTAAAACTATTCCTCTCATGCAACAATAAAGTATTTTGGGGAGATCATTTTCATCCCACAAAATAAATACATATAGTATTACCTATGCTGATATTAAGCAGATACCAATGCTATATTTAGGCAAGATAAGAAAACACACTAATAGTAATAAACCTATGTTATTATTAAGTCACTGAGAGATTTACTTTTCGTTCATAATCTAAGAATTTTATTTTCTAATAGTAACTTCCCTGTAAGAATGCACATATATAATTTTTTCTTATTTTTACTTCAAGAAAGTTTTTTTTTCCTTAAAAAAACTATGCAGGTGTAAGTTTAGTATTATGATGATTCTTAATTATTATTATTATTATTATTTTTAGACAATTCTTGGTGAATAAAAACATATTTTAATATATATAATGGCATTATTTGTAAAGGCAGATGAGATTCTTAGAAATAGCGCTAAAAATGTGTCTAGTTCATCTTCCTTGGCTTCTTAATATTTCTTTCAATTATTTTTTTTTATACCAAGAAAATATTAATAAGTGATACAAAGTTACCACATAATTATTTCCCACTTGGAAATCATTTGTTTTCTCTAATTTAGACACAATAAGATTTTTCCTGATTCTTTTAGTTAATTCTCTCATTTTAACTTTGTTGAAAACTTTAACTTTCATGGGAAGCAATAAATTTTGGTAAAACTGCAGTTTACAGGTCACGATAAAATTTGAAATTTGTTTCACATTTTTCTCACCAGAGTGTTTTTTGTCGAATATTTAAATAAGAAAATAATTAAAAATAATTAAAATAATAACAATATATCCTACCAATATTCGTAATTACTGTCCATTTTTTTCTCACCAGTGTTTCTTGTCAAATTAGTGTGGAATTGTTACATTGTCTTGGCGCACATTTTACAAGTTTTCCAAAGTTGTAACACATGTTTTTTAACTTCCAGCATAATTCATAAAATGAATCCTTTAAATGGTAATGTAGTTGTAGTACCAGAAAATGAACTGTTACATGCTGCAGATATTCACATAGAAAATTGGACATCGTTTCTGTTGGCGAATGAGCTTCGAACTCCGGAGTTAGCAATGAAGTGGTTAGCAAGGAGGTGCCTGCTTAAAAATAGTACTCTATGCCAGCATTGTGGCATGCAGTGTTCTCTCATCAAACAGTAATAATGTGGAGATGGTCACAGATGGCAATGCAGATTATGTCGCCATCGTGTATCTATCAGAAAGGGTTCTTTTTTTTAGAAGCCATTTATCCTTCAAGACAATTATGCTTATAGTATGTTATTGGGCACATAATTTGCCACAGTGTTTTCTTGTTCATGAGCTAAGTGTAAGTTGGAACACTATAGTAGACTGGGCAAATTTTTGCCACAAAGAGTGTGCAACATATTTTCACAGACATCCAATGCAGGTCAGTGGATTTGATGATAATGGAGCACTTAAAATCGTAGAAGTTGATGAAACGAAATATTTTCATCGAAAATATCACAGAAGAGCAATTCAAGGTCATTGGGGGAATAGAGAGAAATTCAGGAAAGTGTTTCTTGGTAGAGATCCTTAGCTGATCAGTTGCAACTCTCGAAGCAAAAATACAAGAATATATTTTACCAGGGACCCACATCATTACGGACGGATGGGGTGCATACAACAACTTAAGCACAATTCATAATGGTATATATATGCACTCTGTTGTCATACACCAGGAGAACTTTGTAGATCCTCACAACTCTGATATCCACACACAAAATGTGGAAAATATGTGGATGAGAGCTAAATGCAATCTGAAACATCAGTGCAGGACCAACAGTACTTTATTCGAATCATATCTGCAGGAATTTGCTTTTAGGACTCTCTACATGACTGACACAGTCTTTGCTAATTTTATCGCTATTGTAAGTGAAAAGTACAATGGACAGTAATTACGAATGTGGGTAGAATATATTGTTATTATTTTAATTATTTTTTTAAATATTATTTTAATTATTTTTATTTATTTTCTTATTTAAATATTCGACAAAAACACTCTGGTGAGAAAAATGTGAAACAAAATTCGAATTTTATTGTGACCTGTAAACTGCAGTTTTACCTAAATTTTTAAATGCAGAAAGTTTTTAACTAGATAGATGGCATAGAACAAGATATCTTACCAAAAGGCTCAGCAATCCATTATATGATTAGAGTTTTCCTTTGATTATACATTTATTTCTGCAAAATTAAAACAAAAGTTGCGTTACTAAATTTCAGCACTGTTATCTCCTTGAAATACTGATGGCAGAAGATTTCTAAAAAAAAATGATTTTGATTGTGAAATTGGTCATTCTTTTGGACTTTAGTGTCCTCTTCCAGAAAATAAAATAATAACCCTTTGATTATAACATAAACAAAAAAAAGGAAAAACTTATTACAATCATTTCAGTATTATTTAAATGGATTACAAAGTAATTTGACAATGAAAATAATAAATACATTTAATTAACAATAATTATCAGTGATTTCAATTCTTCATAAATTATTTTCTACAAATGGATTTACCAGAAGTTACTGTTCTTTATGATAAGACATTTATCTTTTCTTTTCTTTTCTACCCATCCAAAAATCAACTACTGTTTATGAGCTTTGTTTTACATTCTATTAATTTGCTCTAATAAACAATATCTTCATTAAATTATTCATGTTCTTTTAAAAATATATTATTGCATTAGGGAATATATATTACTCACCCACACAAACCATGTTTAGGTGATAAATAGCACAGTATATTAACCAATTATTACTATTATTATTTTATCTTTTTATTTTTCTTAAAGAATAGCATTGATTTTATGCAGAAATAATGCTAAATAAAACCAAGTGCCAAAAGCACTGGGTTACAATATATATATATATATATATATATATATATATATATATATATATATATATATATATATATATATATATATATATATATATATATATATATATATATATATATATATATATATATATATATATATATATATATCCATTGGAATCTCAAGTTTACTAAGCTGATTTCTTAAGATTTAATTTATTTACTTATATTATATATATATTTCCAGATAATAGTTATAAATCCACAGAGAATACAGTGCAAAGTTGACTAACTTGAAGATAAGCAGCATTTTTTTCTTTCTTTGGGCTAACTTGCATGCTCATGAATTTATTCCATTAACTAATTTTCAATTAGAATCCACTATTTCTAGTATACATTGCATTTTAAAAACAGGATAATTAACATCCTCCTCAGTCAACCAAAGCACCTCATATAAGATATCAATAAGTTCAATTTGCATATACAGCCATTATGAAAATTCATGTATATTTTATTTAAATATTTCATTCTAAATTTTTTTTTAAAGATGTCAGCATGGAAATGCAGCACCTCAAAACATTTTATACTCCAAATTGATGGTTTTTCATTTTTAAAGGGAGTCTCAAATGTTGTAATATTATTTAAAGAACATATTTTAAACAACTAAAAACTTTTATTTTTTATGAAGTTTATTAAGATTCATGTTTATTTTTGGCAGTAATCATGTAATGAATATTAAAAATCAAGAATATGTATAATTACATAATGAATAGTATTTCTATAGTGTAATTTTTTACTACATTACTCCCATGCAAATTAGGGACTGCTCAAGATGTGTATTATTAAATGTGTATTTTGTAAGTAAATGTTTTATTTTTAAAAATAAAAGGTTACATTTTTTATTAACATTAACAACGCAAATTACAGGCAAAGAATTTGTAAGATTTTTGCACTTTTAGAACATAATTTGATAAATTTATTACATATTAATATTTAGACCTTTATATTTTAAATACAAACATCAAATAAAAATGTTTTTTTTTTCTTTTTCTGAAATAAATCTGATCCTTCCAACTATTGACTGATAAAACAAGTCATTGTTTTTTTTATGATCCTTTTTTTTTCAATAGTTGGAGAATTCAAATCTGATTTTTAAAATTTTATTTTATTTCAAACAAAATTTATCAATCTATCTAATGAAGTCAAATTTATTACATTATATTATATAGTAATGATCTAATAGTAAAATTAAATCAAAAATTTACAGCTGTCATAGTATGAGACTTTAAAATAAGTTATTTCCAGTCTTGATTAATAATTTAAATATACCTTTTTTTTCAATTTAGATTCATTGAAACTAATTAGTTTTAAAAGATTTCTTAAACTTCTAACTAAAAACATTTTATAGAATTTATTTATATTTTTTAAAAAAAAACAATTTATTATAAAAATAATTTCATTTTTGTCAAAATCAGAAAAATCAAATTTGTTTGCATCAAAGTATCTCCAAAAATATCAATATTTTTACTCAATTATTTTTTTTATTTCATGTTTTATAAATAATTCTCTAGCTAATTTTGTCTGTATTCATTTGTACTTTTCATTTTTTAAACTTTATATATATATATATATATATATATATAAAATCAAATAATATAAGTATAATAAAACAAATCACTAGAATAAAACTATCAAATTTTTTTAAAATGCCTATATAAAATTAAAGATTAAAAGTCTTTGCTATAGCCAGCTTCAGCATATTCCGCCATCTTATGTAGCAGTATGTCAATATTTAAATATTATCAAACTCTCACATCAGTAACGTTCCCACGTTAATGTATTGAATAAACAGTGTAGGTAATTCACGTGGGAACGTTACTGATGTGAGAGTTAGATAATATTTAAATATTAACATATTGTTACTTAAGATGGCGGAATATGCAGAAGCTGGCTATAGCAAAGAATTTTAATCTTTAATTTTATATAGGCATTTTTTTTTAAAAAATTGTAGTTTTATTCTAATGAATTGTTTATATATACATAGTATATTGTGTGTCATGAAAATTTCTAACATATGTAAGTAAATTTATTGAAGGCCAAGATCAATTAATATATAAAAAATATATATATATATATATATATATATATATATATATATATATATATATATATCAATAAACCTGTTCTAATTCCAAGTCTTTCTCTTATTTAAAAGAATCTAGTAATAATTTTGTCCATATTTACAACATTTTATTTATGTAATGTATATTAATAATCTTTACATTAATTATTACATATAAACATTTTTACACAATAGACAATTTAAAAGTTAATATTTGAACTATGCAAAATAGGAAAATAAAGTACTAAATGGAGTTCTTAATTATAACAAAGAGTGCCTTTTGTTATTGGACATAATATTGTTTGCTCTTAAAATTTGTAGAATGAATTGTTTTTTATTTGAATTCCATTTTAAAAACTAAATTGAATTTTATTAGAGTCATTGTCAAAGAATAAATTAAATTTATTCCTAATAAAATTTTATATTAAATTTATTTACTGGAATTTATGAAATCATTCTTGTTAGCAAGTAAAAACTGTTTTTAATTTGCATTAATTAAGATTTTACAAATTGATTTATTAAAACAAATATTTTCCAATAACATACAATTGTAATCATTGTGTTTTGTGCTTTAAAATAAACATTTTACAAATATATTGCATAAATAAACTTAAATATATAAATTACTGAAAATTACAAGTTTTCTTTTTAAAATACTAATAAAAAGTATACTGCCAGAATTTCTTTGAGGCCAAATAATCCACCAATTAGAGATTGTTGGCTAGATTGAAAATCAAAAAAGGCATTTCATCTATCTATATTTATAGGAGGTCTGTACAATACTGACATCTTTAGTTTTTTTATATAAATTAATAATTTTAGTAAAATTTTTTACCAAATTATCTGCAAAATAATGAAGAAAAGCTGTAAATAATAGTATCACCACTGTAACACCCCAAATGCCTTTACCAGAACATGTTAAAATATATTTTTTTCTAAATAATTGTTTTTACTATTATCAAAATATGTTGTCGGTGTATAACTATGATAAAACATTGAACTTTTATATGGATCAATTTTCATAATAAAACAAGTTCATAGGTATTTTTAAAAATAATATTATTTATATATGTTGAAATAATAAAATAGTCTTTAAATAGTCTTCTACTAGTAAAGCCTCAACATCACCTCAATCATCTAAATGCTTATTGAAGAAAAACACTACTCACTAGATTAACAGACATGTAGATGGTGTCTTAGCAGTTTTACTTTTTTCATTTATATTTTGATCAGTATATTTAGATATTTACTTTAAAACAGTAACTGTGGAGTTAGATCATTTTAATGGAGTGGTCTCTTGAAAGAAATGTTCTACACTTGCTGAACTCTTTGCAATTTTGCATTTTTTTAAAGCCTATAGTGATAATTTGACTTAAGTTACCATCATTTTATATTAACAAATTCATGTTCATTCTTTATTAAATTTTTACAAATTTCAATTTATTTTTTACATATATAAGTTTATAAAAGAATATCATTTTGAAAAACAATATTTCAATTTTGTAAATATAGAAAAAAAGGAAGAAACTCAAATATGAATCACAATAACTTTTTACTATAGTTACTGCCATGAATGCTGATAAAAATATGTAAGGAATAAAAGTTGTTCTAATTACATTTTAAAATGCAAAAGTTTTACTGTTAAGATTGCACAAAGCAATGAAATTCTCTTTAAATTTTTTAAATTTCACTTATGTTTAAAATGACAAAAAAATCTACTATAGTATTGTGAAAGCATTTACTTTTTAAGTCAGTTACCACTGCTTGTTTTAAATTTTACTATTTTTTTTTTACTTTTCTTCTAAAAGCAAATACTTTCAAATAAAATCTGAGTTTAATATTTTTGTTAAAAAATAAACATTTCACAAATATAATGCAAAAAAATCATAAATATATAAATAAAATATGGAAATTATATCTTTACATTTTATAAATGTAAACAAAAAATGAATAATTTCAAATGTTCTCATATAAGTGCTCTCAGTCCTGAACAAAAATACAATCAATCAGCTGTTCTGTCAGCTGCTTTGTGTTAGGTTTCTATGTACAATGTGAACGGGTTGAGATTTTTTTTAAATTAAAAAATCAATATTATTGCACTTTGAAAGTACAGTACAGTACCTATTGTACTTTTAAGTTTTGCCATAGAATAAATGCAAACTGACAAAACTTTATTAAAGATATGAGCAAGAGAGTAAACTAAATTTAAAGTAATTGAAGGACATCGGTATTATTGCAATCATTTAGTTAGAAGTTTGAAAGAATTAAAATGTACAATTTATAAGTCTGCCAAGTCTAAATTTAAAAGATCAATTTATAGAAAATGTAGGTTTCAACTATTTACTGCACTAGAAATCATTATTTGATTATATATATATTGTGCCCTTTTATATGGGTCACCATTTAAGTTTTGTGCTAATCTAGTGGAAAATTTTAAATTTAAGAAGTATTTTAAAGATGTGATGTTGACTTTGCTTGTGGTAATGTTACCATAAGTTTAATTAAAGCAATCTATGAGTGTTTGATATGTGAATTGTGTTGATCTTAGGAAGATATTTAAAATGATGATGATTATGATGTAATACTGCATTAATAAATTTAATAACAAATGTTTGAAGCTAAAATATTTAAAAGACAAGCTAAAATTAGATAAAGATATTTATTAAGTTCAAAATATATGTTAAAAGTGAATAAAAATATTTTAAATTATAAATACTTAAATTGAGATTAATATTTGATTTTAATCATATCAAATAATTATTTTAAAATCTGTTGTAATATTTTATTTATTTTAAAAATAAATATTTATTTTAAAAAAAGCAATTGTTAAGTTTATTTTTAGACGACAGCAAGCGTTCTTGTGTTATAAAGAACAGATGTTATACACACACGCGTGGAAGTTGTCTAATAAAGTTGCATAATTATTTTAAAAAATCATGTTGTAAAATTTATAAATAATACGTGAGTTATCACGAGATAAAAATAAAGATATTAATGTAAAGTATTAAATTTGATTTTTAAAAATATTACTTTAAAAATGTAACGTATTTAAAAAGATTTAATTTATTTTAAATGATCTTATAAAAGTTAAGATTTAAATTAAGTGAGAAATAATATTTCAAAAGAATGTTTAATAGATTTAAATAAATGATAAATATTGTTTTGAAAGAATTTGATAAAATATCAAAATATTAAATAAGTCATTATTTTATTTTTAATAGTGAGTTGATAAATATGTAAATAAGCAAAGTTTGATTGTTTAATCGTACCAATCAGATAAGGTGTTTCTGGCAGTATATAAGCTGGATTCAATTGTTGAGGGGGTCTCTCTACAATAAAACTTCTAAGTCGTTTGTGCTATTAAAAAAAATAGCCAAGTAAATTTATAAACGCTCTTAAAATCAGTTGTAAAATCAGAAGAGTGTTATTGAATAATTTATAATATTTTTAAGGTAATGAATATGCAGTAGAAACTTAATATTCCCTATTATCTTCTCAATATCGAAACTCAATTTACGTACAAATAATCAATGGAAACATCACGTATCGGAGAAATATATCAGAAACTTTATGCTAGAAAAGTAACAGACGCTGGATTAGTACATAAAACTACAAGATGGAGAAAAGTAGTATTTTGGACTATAAATAGTTTTCAAAAGTTAAATTACTATTGTCTATTACTAATAGATATTTTAAAGAAATATAAATATTTCTGTAAAAGAAAGTATTTTGACAAATTATAGAAGTAAAATATGTATCTTAAGGAAAGATATAAGAAGCGGTAGTAATTTTAAATAAATACTTGCCTTGTTAAGTCTTTATGCTTAAAAGACTAGAGATTGATAATTTGAAAAGGCAAATATATTATAAGTATAAGTATTTTAAAAATCGTAATATAATAAAATTATTTTATTAAAGTTATCTAAACGCTGGACGTTATAGATGGAAAAATTAATTCTTACCGGAATATGGTATTTACAAATGCGCAAGTAATACATGGATATCCAAACTCAAGTTAAACTAAGCCAAGCCAAACTAAGTTAATTTAAAATAATCGAATGGATAATATTTATAAATTATAACTTAAGTTTTGAAATAATAACCTTTTGGACAATATTTTATGAAGATCTGAATTCAGAAACAGAACTTATAAACTATTTTATTTTAATTTTATTTGTTTTCTTATTGGAACTTATTTTTTTTTAAAAAAGAACGTTATCATTTTTTATTATAAACTTTCAAGAAACACGTGATTCAACGGAACAGGAAATAGTGTTCTATTGACTTTATACGGAGGATATTTGTTAGAACTTTTATGGTAGGACAAAAATCGACACTGGACTATGTAATATGATTTTTATTTTATTTATTTAACATAAAATTTAAATATTATTAAACTCTTAAAAAGTAGGTTAGGTACATTTATTAAATAGTAACTTAAAAATAATATAATAATTAATTACATAAACTTATTTTTATAATTAATATAACACGGAATATTCTAATGAATGTTTATGAGTGAAAATGTGAATGATTTTTATTTTATGAAGCTGCAAATTCCGAAGAATACTGGATAGCAGAATGGACAATATTATTATTATGGTAAAAAATATTGTATAATGATTTTTAATGAATTTAATATGTTTTTTTCTTTAGATCAACTGAATATTATGTTGTTGTAGAATGAATGGATAAATATATTATGAAAACACATACATTATATTGACAACAAACTTTATTAAAATATGCATAATTTTTTAATTTATAATATAAACATGATACAACATTACGTAAGAGCTTAGAAATAATTATATGATTCTTTCGTAAATAATTTTGATATTTTTTATTTATGCTTAATATTAAAATGATGTTTATTATTTATCTAAGTAATTATTTTATTTTTGCAATTTAGAAAAGGATTTTAAAAGTCTATATTTTTGTGTATTTTGTTTATTGAATAAGTTAAGTTACGTTATGAGTAAAAGCTTATATTTAGATTGAAAAGTTTACTAAGTATAAACAATATAGTATGAGTAAATTTGGATAATGAATATTTTATTTGAAGTTGATATTTGTTTTCCCGGAAAATGTTTTAAATGAGTTTAGAGTATGTTTTATAGATAGAAATTTATTAGAAAGGTTAGTAAAGCACATAGGGTAAAATAATGATTTTACACAGAAAGGAATCATAAAATTTATCTAAGGTAATGCCTTATGAATTTAAAATTGATAAATGATTTAAATATTGATGTTTGAATAATACAGATATGGAATGCATATTTTATAAAACATATAACAGGAATTACATTAGGTGGAAGTATAATTATAGTCAATCATTTTTTGTTTTTACATTACAAAGAGATATTGATTTTATATACAGCTATTAAACAATGCTAGTAATAAAGTGAATACATGATAATACATTACAAATGGTAATACTTAATTAATGTAGCTATTTAATTAGTAGAGCTACATTATGTATACATGCTACATAGATAGTCTTGATATATTGTTATTTGTAGTAATTAAAGTACAACTATTTATTTAAAATCTAAGTTTAGAAAAACACACTATAATCATTATTAATATAGCATTTGAAGGAATGTGTAATCGCTTATTAAGTACATAAGTTAATAACAGTGTAAGCCTCTTATATTATGTATTTCCTATTGTTCAGTTTATATTTGTTGTTATAAGTTCTAAAACTGTAAATAGTGTAAATAAATTTTATTTAAAGTTATTGTAAATAAATTTGTTAATTTGTTTTAAAAGTGTGTCGAGTTTCATTATTTTTCACCTCAGCATTTTGACATCAGATGATTTGAAATAAACATAATATGTGCACAAAATTGAATTTATTATTATTACTTAGAATTGAATACCATATTTGCTTAACATTATTTTATAAGAATTGATTGACATGAATATAAAGATTGCAATGGTCATAAGATGATTATAATGCACATTATAAGAATACAATATTGTTTATTGCCACAGATTATTAAGTATAAGATTTTGATCTATTCCAAAATGAAGATACCATATGAAATAAAAGATATACATATGATTGTTTATTCATTTAATGATTGATTATATAATATAAATAGATGAGATTAAATTACACTTTAAGATTAGTATTATTTATTATTATTATTAAAATAAGTTAGGTGTATCTAAGTTTGATATAAAATCCCACATCATACTTATTTACATAATTTATTATTATTTCAAAACAACTTAGAAGAACCTGAGATTATTTAATTATATTTTAAATTAAAAGTTAGGAATTATTTTAATATTATTGAAGATAATTTATTCCATTTTAAAAGTCATAAGAGTGCTATAGATGTAGTGATAAGATGATAAGGTAGGGGTAGTATTCTTATGCCATTGAGACAGTATCTTGGAAGATATTAACTCAGTGTAAATCTGCTTATTACTTTGTAACTTTACTTCGCAGTCTCATAATTTTATAAATACTTATTTAATTAGTATAATCTAGAACTATATTGATTTTGATGATTGATAATAAATTTAATTAAGATATGATAGTAGAAAAGTATATTAAAGATAGATATGTAAATTTTAATTAAGCATAATAATGTAACTGAGCTAGTTGTATTTTAAACTATTTTATATATCAAGAAGTAAGGGTACAATATAAAATTATTTATAGATTCACTTAAATGTTTTAGATATTTTAACGTGCAAAGCAATGGCTCTTAATTGCAGTAAACATACTTAAATTAAAGTAGGGTATTTCTTCTTTTTATTATTATTTAAAGACAGTAGTTAATTTATTTTACAACAAACATATGTGAATATTTTATTTAGTTCATCATAAGTTCTAATGTTTATTTATTTTTCAAATGTAATGGTTATTTTTCTCAAAAGTAATCAGCATTGAGGATGCATTTTAGTCATAGTTAAGGTTTTCTCCATATATGTGACAATTATCATGCTGTTTTATATATAAGAACATTCAATGTGATCTAAGAATTATTTTCAGTTATACTATATCTTAATTCTGTGTACATATATCTCAATATCAATGTTAAACCATGAACTGTAAAAGCAAAATTTAAAATCTGATTTAAGGTTGATGTCAAAAAAATAAATAATTTCAAAACAAGAATTTCCATTATGTGAAATCGCTAAACTAACAAACACTATTAATTAAAGTAATAAATATTATAACAAAGTTCTACTAGCTGATATAGAAATTGTATGAATAAGACTTTTCTAAGTATTTCAACTTTGAATGAAGAAACAGACATTTTTGTCACATTTTGTGATCTTGCATTTAATTTTCTTCTACAATTCATTCATCTTTACTAATATTTTTTTTTAATAATTTCAGTATATTTGCAAATATTAATTTTATACAAGAGTCAGAAAATAAAGTCAAAAAACTGACTGGATTAAAATGAAAAAAAAAAATCACTTCTAAAAGAGAAAACTGTAAAATGATTTGCAATTTAAGTTCTCAATACAGTATGGCATACAGTAAAAATACCAGATTGAAAAATTTTGATTCCTAATCAAATGTTGTCCTTGCAAAGGATTTTACTGCTAAAAAAGTATGGTTCACTGGATTCATAAAAAAAAGTTGAAATACATAGTGTTTTCAAGTACGATGAGGTTGCTAGCAGAGAGAGGGAACCACTACTAAACATTGTTTTGTGACTGATTGAACTTCTGAAATGCATGACCAGTGAATTTTTATTAGAAGGTATAACATTTTTATTTTATGCTTTTAAAAGTTGAATTTTAATTTCCATTAAAATATAACTGTACAATATGTACAATGAGTGCCAAAGCCTTCATAATCAATGGATGCAGAAAGATTTGTGCATAAAATTCCTATCTAGTGCCTACTCATCCAACATTCCCAGACTAGTTTCTAGCTTTTGGCTTTCATCAGTGAAGGATTTTTTATGCACAAACCTTCCTGTATCCATTGATTATGACAACTTGCACTTGGTGGTATTAATAGCATGTGCAAGCATATGAAATGATGATCATGTGATGTTGTGATGGTTTTATACCTATCATACCATAGGATTATTGTTGTATTCGGTGTGAGAAATAAACAGCGAGTTTACTAGAGACAATTTACGCCAGAAGTTTTCGATTTATTTTATTGAAAGTAAAAATAATTATAATGGAAAATAATTATAATTAAAAACAAGTTGTGGGATTATTTTTATCAGAGATAAAAATATCTAATTAAAGTAAGAACAATAAAACGGATCTGGAAAACACGCGATTAAGTTTTTGGAATGTAGCAGATAAGACTTAACAAAAGAACTCAGAGAGATATATAAACTGCTAGAGGAAACAAAAGTGAATACGTAAAGCTATTAAGAGCTATTTGTGGCACAACGGTTTTAAGAGTTGTTCAGCCGAGTTCGATCGGATTGTAAGTGTTTTTCTACCCCTCTGTAAAAGCTTAGGGGCGAAGACATTACAATATTGGCGCAGTCTAAGTTTCGAACCTAGTAAAACTTGAAGGAATAAGCCAGACGAGAAAATCAATCGTTACATTCGAAAACAAGTAAAATGTCATTAGGACAAAGCAGTATTCCTGAATTTAGCATTGAAAATGCCGAGGAATGGCCTCTCTATATAATTCAATTAGAAAATTTTTTCAAGTTAAATGGGATAAAAAATAATGAAAAAAAAGTGGCCGCACTTTTATGTTTAGGAGGACGCAAACTCATAGAAATTATTAATAAATTATGGGACGGACCGATAACTGATGGAGTACATTTTGAAGATATAGTTAAAAAATTAACGGACTATTTTAGCCCAAAGCCGTCTAGACACGTAGCTAGATTAACTCTGAGAAAAAGAAAGCAAGTCAGGGAGGAAAAAATTAAAGACTATGATATAGCATTAAAACAGCTGTCAAAAAACTGTGATTATGGCAAATTTTTAGAACAAGCTTTGCTGGATCAATTATTGTGGGGAATGTACGACGAAAGATTGCGACAGATATTGTTAACGGAAAGTGACTTATCATACGAAGTCGCTATTAAAAAAGGAATAGCATATGAAGCAGTAATTGAGCAAGACATAGCTTTTAGAAACAACTCAGAAGACCAGAAAGATGGCAGTTTACAAAACAGATCGAAGTCAGCAGCCGAAGAATGAAAATCTTAACAGAGGGAAAATATTAACAGTGAAATGTTTCTGCTGTGGTAAAACTGGCCATGTATGTAAAAATTGTAAATGGAGAAAAGAAAACTGTTATAACTGCGGATTTAAAGGACATTTAGCAGCTTTATGCAAAAAACCACGACAAACAAAATGTAATCCAGGCACAGATGATACAACGTATACCATTGGCTATGTATCAACTAAGGGACAAAGCATGGCCATGAGAAATAGGACTTTTTCGCAAAGACAAAAACAGATCACTAAACTACAAGAATTGGAGTCACGTAACCAAAAATTAGCTGCAATGCTTGAGAGAAAGATGCAATCGGAGCTACAATTCAACTTGCAATTTAAAGAACTATCAAAAGAAGTGCACAAATTAAAACTGGACGTTTATGAATTAAATAAACTAAAAGAAGAACTGGAACAACAAAATTCAGAATTTAGTAAAAAATTACAAAGCAAATTTTCAGAATGTCAGAGTTTTGAAAGATCGAACGAAGATTTAAAAAGCGAACTCGCAATGTCACAATTATCCGAACAGGTAGAGAGTTGGCAGCAGTATGAAATGGAACTACAGGAAAAGATGGCCGAAAGTGAAAATGAAATTGACACGTTCGAAGATTTTTTAGAACGGAAATCTTTAGACAGTGAGCGGTCAGAGACAAAAACCGCAGAACAGGAAAAAACCCAGAGTCTCTCCAAGCGAGAGAAAAAAGCACTCAAGGCGGCGAGAAAAAAGAAGAGTTCACACAATTTTCAAGGTTATATCGATTAATAGGAAAAATCAAGTTTTCTCCAAGCTGAAAAAGAAAACCGCGCATATTGAATGATTATATGTAACGTAAATAAACTCTAACTTCTGGAGTGAGGGGAGGATATTGTTGTATTCAGTGTGAGAAATAAACAGCGAATTTACTAGAGACAATTTACTCCAGAAGTTTTCGATTTATTTTATTGAAAGTAAAAATAATTATAATGGAAAATAATTATAATTAAAAACAAGTTGTGGGATTATTTTTATCAGAGATAAAAATATCTAATAAAACGGATTTAGAAAACACGCGATTAAGTTTTTGGAATGTAGCAGATAAGACTTAACAAAAGAACTCAGAGAGATATATAAACTGCTAGAGGAAAACATCGCGCACTTGTTACGGTCTTGTTAACAGAAGTGAATACGTAAAGCTATTAAGAGCTATTTGCGGCACAACGGTTTTAAGAGTTGTTCAGCCGAGTTCGATCGGATTGTAAGTGTTTTTCTACCCCTCTGTAAAAGCTTAGGGACGAAGACATTACAATTATGGTGACTGATTTTTGAAAAACCAAAGACCCCAAAATGTATAGATTATACAAGCGAAAGAAGTTGGATTGGAAACATTATGGTGATTTCATCTTGGGCTCATAACTTTATAGTTAACCAAATAGGTAAAAGGTGGCTGCTGGAGAGTTGAATTAAATCCCAAGATCTAAGCGCAGTGCTCTAAAATCCAAGATTCCTCACTGAAGAAAGCCACAAGCTAGAAACTAGTCTGTGAGGATATTGGACTGAGTAGGAACTAGATGGAGATTTTATACACAAACCTTTCTGCATTTATTGATTATGAAGGCTTGCAATTGGGGGCACTACTGTATGGAGAGTTTGGTACTTTTATTAAGAGCAGGTGTAAGCATATGAAATGGTGATCAAGTGATGTTTTGAAGGTTTTAATATGTACAATGATTAATTTTACATGTATTTTTATATTTAAACTTTGGATTTTTCCCGCTTAAATGATGGTATTGGATGGTAACTTGGATCTAAACTATTGTTTCAAATATATACCTAAGTACATACATTTCAATGGAAGCTACAGTAAACAGATAATATAAGAATGAGTTTTTTTGAAACAATTAATTTAAGAATTCACTGCACATATGGTAAATAGATGTATAAAAATATCCTCATTTTTTTGATTAATTGTAAGACTATAGACTTTCTAGTCTTGGTCAAGTAAAATTTAATAATTCTATTTCTACATCCTTTCAATAATTCAAATAACAATATATAATTATAATAAAGGAATTTGTTAAGAAACAATGATTAATTTTAAAAAAGCATATCTAATGGCAAAAAATTCCTACCTTATATAGCTCAGTTTGTAATTTGCCTCTGACAAAATTGCTTCATAAAGTTGTTTCACCCGATATGCGACAGATTCTAAGACAGCTCGAACCATATGTTCCTTGGTGGTAGAAGGCTTGAGACCAAAAAACGTTGCACATGCTCTGTTATCATCAATGGGTGCCTGGTGATCAGAAGATTGGTACTAAGAATTTACAATACCAATTAGTACATAAAGATAATAATTAATCAATTAATCTCAGTGACAAGTAAGCAGTTTTGCAAATGAATAAGAAAACAAAAGTTAGTTAAAAAGTATTGCATACTCATGCAGATGGTCGGTTTTAAAGAAATAGTCAAACAGCGAAGTGTTAATAGAATTGATAAGCATCTCGAACAAAAAATATTTAAGTAGAATTAGATAAAAGTCAACGAGATCAGCGAAATAAAAAAAGTGCCAAATTTAAATTATTATTTAAAGATAATGATTGGCAATAAATAAATGAAACAGAAGGCATGGAAGCACACACATATATTTGCAGAAATGTACTTTAACAAAAAAATTCTAAAAATTATATGACGTGCATTTCAATTTAAAAATTCATTTTTTTTAACTATTTAAACATAAATTTTAAATAAAAATTTATGAGTATTCAGTATTTAAATCCACACACATTGTGTAAATAGGAATATTTCTGCCACAGCTATGTACTCCTCATTGATAATGAGTAATAATGATTGTAAGTCGAAAATAAAGATGTGCAGCTATGAGATGTTTAAGTACCAAATAACAGTTTTAAGAACAACAGTTCTGGTCAAATAACCAAAATGAATTTTTCATTTTTATTTGGTGATAATTGACTCAAGAACCTTTAATTCCTGAGCCCACCATCCTACCACTAGTTTAAATCTCATAAGACATCGAAAATAGTCAACATTTGCCATTCCTTGCATATCACCATTTCTCATCATATCACATAGAAACTATTTTATTCTCTCTTCTTTATGGACATAATAAATTCAGAAAACATTTCAATATACCAAACAAAGTAACATGCAGACACTTCTATCATTTAACTGCTACCTTCAATTCATCTCCCATCTGCCATCTACAGAAGTTTCAATCATCAACAATAACAATTATTCACATACAATTTAATAATATGCATTGTTCAGTTAACAGAACAGTTCATGAATCTTCTTTAAATAATTGAAGTTCAATTACTACAGCATTATCTTGGTCTGTCATAATAAACATTTCAAACTTATGCCAGATTTCATTCAGTTGGCTTTTTTTCATCCCTTTCCTATTATTTCGATATTTTTGCTTCATCTTGCTACTTCTTACTGTCATTTCCAATTAACAGGAACTCTACTGCATTTATAACATTGGTTAATGTTGAACCTGCATCTCATAACATGGAGTTCTGATGGTGAATCCTACATCCACCATGATTTGGAGCTAATTTTTTGTATGAAGCAATATCTTGCCATTGATTTCTTCTTCATGGTACTATGGCCCTTCTGACTAAGCTAACAATCATTTTCATCCTCGGGTTAATAATAGTGGTGCTGCTGTTCCCTAGTCTGACATCTCTCAATGATGCTTCTACTTCATGAAGCATCATTGAAGGACTCTGCGAGTGACAATATTATGTCAGTATATACAAATCAGTCTTTTCAGGGAATTAACAAATACATATCTAAAGACATTCTATTCTGAAAACTGCTCCCAGAAATAATCAAGAATTAAAATACTACAATTAGTTGACATAAAGTTGGATTTAAGCTTTTACATTTAAACAATACCAAAAATAACTCTTATCCAAATCAAAATTTTTATCTAACTTGGATACAGAATGCTTTTTTTAATTATTGGTCAACAGGAAAAATGCTATGCCCTCTGTGAGATGTATGTATACAATTTCAGGATAAAGGTAAAAATCATATTTTAAGTGAAAATACATATCACATTTAATATGAAAATTATCATTAGACCACATTTTAACTGAAAACTAAATTATGAAAAGTAAATAAATTCTGTTCTGCCCTGAGGATGTGTGTGCATCTTCTATTTATTATACAAACCAATAAATTTAGCAATCATGTAGTTACAGCTGTCATATCCTTATTTTCTATAATTTACTTTTCCATGTATTAGCTGCAAGATCTTATTTCTCAATGCATTTTGGAGAATTGTTCTGTATGACAAATTAATATGTATTTATGTACCTATATCTGAATGACCAAGGTGCACCAGATGATTGGAAGAATACAGTATTGATATTAATATTTTAAAAAGGTGATCAAGAAGATATTAGAAATTATAGACCTATCAATCTTTTATTAGTTTTATACAAAATTTTTACCAAGATACAACTCATCTACTGAGAACATTGGATTTCAACCAACCAAAAGAACAAGCTGGATTTAAAAGTAGTTTTAGTACATTAGATCATATCCAAGTATTGAGGGAAATTATATAAAAGACCAATGAATATGAGTTACAATTATTCTTTGGATTTATAGATTATGAAAAGGCATTTGATTTTATAAGCATTGAATCATCAATGTATAAATCCAGGATATTATCATATTCTGAAGAATATTTATAAAAATGCAACAATTAGATTACATGATACTAGGAAGGTTAACATTGAGAAGGGTTAAAACAGGCAAAACTCACTATATGTATTGCCACACACAGCAAGGTGGTGGTCATGTGATGTTTATTGAGAAGGGTGTAAGACAGTGTGACTCCATATCTCCAAAACTTTTTACAGAAGTGCTGCAAGAAATATTTTGTGGATTAAAATGGGAAGCTAAAAGAATAAAAATAAATGGAGATTATTTAAGTCATTTAGATTTTGCAGATGATGTAGTTGTTTTGCAAATAATGCTTCAGAGCTTCAGGAAATGTTGCAAGAGTTATCAGATGAAAGTAAGAAAGTAGGATTAAAGATAAATGTTAAAAAGACTACAGTAATATTCAAAAAGATGAAAATAAAGATTAATTATGAGGAGTTAAAAAAATTAACAACTACAAATACCTTGGTCATATTATTACTACAAATGAAAACACAATAGTTGAAATTAATCATAAGAATTAAACTTCATTGTAGTGCTTTTGGTAGAAATAACTTAATATTAAAAGGAAATATCCCTATGTGTTTGAAGAGGAAAGTTTTTAATAAATGTGTTTTATCAATTCTTACTTATGGATCTGAATTTTGGATACTTAATTGAAGAGCAATATAGAGATTTTAGACAACTCAAAGAAGTATGGAGAGATGCACATTAGAAATAACAAGAAGAGATTGAAAATGCAATACATGAGTAAGAGAAAAAAAGGTGTTGCTGACATCATTGAAAGAATTAAAAGATTGGAGTGTAGTTGGGATGGACATATTGCTAGAAAGACATGATAATAGATTGATAATTGAAATCTTAAACTGGATTCCAAGAGATTGTAAAAGATCCAGAAAGAAACCCCATATGAGGTGAATGGATGAAATAAAAAAAAATGTGCAAGGATGATGTGGAGAAGGGAGGCTAGAGATCAGAGAAGATTAATTGAACTTGGAGAAACCTTCATTCTGCAGTGGATTTATAATGGTTTATGATGATGAATCTCAAATAAACATTCTGAAATCTATACTCTGTTTATTTAAAATCTTGAAATGCTATCTTTTAATCCAGTAGTTTTAATAAAAAGTATCAAGATTTCCCCATAAGGTATTCCACAAAAGCTTGACTAAATATTGTAATCTTTTAAAATTAAAATAGAAAAATTAAATTAATGAAAAATAAATGAAAGAGAAATTCTAGCTAAAATTTTAATTTTTATAGATTGTATAAAAATTGTCTTTTCCCATTAATAACAAACAAATTTTAACATCTTCTCTAAATTAGATGCCTGGGACTACAGCTGCAATAGCCCAATACAACCCCCTGAATATATACCTAAATCATAATCATACGTTATAAAACATTTAAAAAAATACCACATGAAAATAATATGATGAAAAAAAAAACACAAAAAAGCCAAAGAAACATTGCTTTAATCTTTTCTACAATATATCTTTCTTTATAGACTTTCAACATCCTGTTGAATTAAAATTCTCTATTTGTAATCAGTAATCTAATATACCCTTCAAAATGAAAGAAATCAATATAAGTAACCTTTTTAATAATCTTTATAAAATTTCCAGGAAAGATAAAGAATTTATTGTCAGAAATAAAAAAGATACTTATAAAGCCTCAAAGGAATATGGGGGAAAACTATGTTCTGGAAATAAGGAAGTACATAAATAAAGCTCAAGATTAAGAACTTTTTAAAAAAAAAACTTAGTGATAAAAGAATGTTGATGAATTAGGGTGAAAGCTCCTTCAAAACAATCTCTCAGTTGTTTAAGAGTATGTACTAAATTCGTGAACATAATGATGAAATATATAAAGACTATTATGTACTTATATACAATAATGAAGAATTGGAATATCTAGATAGGATTACATATATTTTTATATAATAATGTAGAATTAGAATGTCTAAACAGGACAGAAAAAAATTAGTAAATTTTTAAGATGTTAATTAAAAGAAAAAAGTGAAAGAAGTATATGACAGGTATATAATATGAAAAAAATAACATGATAATGAATACAAAGTTCAAAATATATATATATATAAGAATGATTTCTTGTGAAAAATGCCCAATGATAATTAAAAAAAAATTTAATATTATGTATCGATTCAAAGTAGGTTTAGAAACATGACCCTGGAGTCAATAAAAATTCAGATGTTAATTTATTAGTAATAGAAGGAAAACTAGAAATGAGGGTGACTCAGGAAAATTTTAAAAAAGATCACCAAAAGAATAAATAAACAAAAAGAAAGAGAAAAGACAATGGAAAAATATAAATAAGTACAGCAGATATTAGAAGTATATATACATATACAAAGTATATAACATCAAACCTCCACTCTTTTACACTTTTAGCAAAATATATTTATTAATCTGATAACAGTTTCGACTGTTCCCAGCAGTCTTCATCAGATCTACAAATTTAAACATTACATAAATACAATCATATTTTATAAATTTATACATATAATTTTACAATTTAACTATTTTTACATTATATTATATTCAATAATTTAATCCTTTTAACCTTAATATTATTTTATTTTTATATTTTTTATTTTTATTTCTTATTTCTTATTATTACTAGTATATTTATTTTTATACCCTTTCTATTATATTTTATTATATTTAATTATGTTTTTATTCATAAAAGTTAAAAAATGTTACAGTAAGATTATGTAGAAAAGAAATATTTAATGGGTTGGGTAAGGTAAAATAATTAGTGGATTAAATTGTAAGATTATAAAATAAAAATATATATATTGGATAGGAGTTAATATAATAGTAAAGGATAAAAAGTGATTTATTAATATAATAAAATATAATAGAAAGGGTATAAAAATAAATATACTAGTAATACTAATAAATAATAAGAAGTAAAAATAATGGTAAAATAAAATAATATTAAAATTAAAAGGATTAAATTATTGAATATAATATAATGTAAAAATAGTTAAATTGTAAAATTATATATATAAATTTATAAAATATGATTGTATTTATGTAATGTTTAAATT